>JAUBOD010000837.1:1911239-1944986 GCA_032353885.1 Nothura maculosa | reverse complement strand
ACAAACAAAAACAAAAAAACAAAAAGAACCCCCCCCCCCCCAAAAAAAAAAGAACAAACAAAACTCCTCGAAAGTTAGAGTTTCTGACCAATATGAGTTCTGACTAAACTGTGGTAAGTAAATAGAACCATACATTGCATTAAAATCACAGCATTTGCCTTACTGCCATGTCTGCTTGTGGCACAGTGATTTTCTAAGATGTGATTTTCTAAGAATAGAAGTTGCAAATGCGGGGAGAGATTTAGCTTCAGCAGGTGATACGCACCATTAAACCATGCTCTCCTAAATTATTTTATCCTGAGGGAGGGCAGACACAATGCCTGAAAGTGCTGCATTTCCTGTGTGATTGTGATTACAGAGTCACTTCATGGATGAGGTGTCCATCTGAACTACACATCAACCACGGCTAAACAATAGATGGCAAGAATCCCTGACATCCCGCTACTTCTCGTTCGTGTTTCAAACATTCCTCTCCACCCATTGAGTTTAATTGACATTGCTCTTTGTATTTTGCCTGCCAGTTTTGATCAAGCCCGTATAAAGAAGGATGCATGTTTAAACTACCACAGCATGAGTAATTTGAATCAAATACAGGTTTGCATTAGGGCTTTGGTATATTATTTGATGCTAAACTTATTCTAAATCTTCAGGACTGCCATTATGAGGTGGGATGCCACATCCTGGTTGGAATAGTGATTGAATCTGAATGTAAATCATCTTTTATACAGCAATGCTTTCTCTCACATGTGCACATAGAATGTGTTTTATTTCAGGGCTCACTCAGCTACAGGGTTTTCTAGCCAGTACAGTGCACTGTCATATGACCTGTTCCTAATAAAAGTAGGTCTGGACCACTCCTTATGCAACAGCCACTTTGAGTAGGTTTGTGTTGTCTTTAAAGTGCTCTTCAAGACAGTGCTTCCGAGCAGATAAACAACCTATCTACACTGCTTGATATCAGGAGCAGATAAGTTTCATGAGTAGCTAGCAGATATGTGGAAGTAATATCCTTTTTCCTGAAAGAAATATTCCTTTCCTGAAAGAAAGGAATAGTTAAGCATGGGTTAGCCCTACACACTCAAGGGAGATCGGCCTAGTTACCTCTATGGCCTCTTGGCAGTGTTATGTGACAGACAGCATGCAACGAAACTCCGTGTTCCTCAAAAAGAGCCCTCTGGCACCCACATTGTTGGCAGGAGAAATTTGAAGGTATCATGAGTGCAAACACTCAACGGTGTTGCACTGTTGCACAGAGGGCAACAACTGTATAGAAATGAAGCTAAGTCTCAGGAATACTATGAGATTCATGATATTTCTACAGCTAGACAGCTGAGGCACAGGGCACATAGCAGCTAATTTAGAGGTTCAGTGTCGTGTAATCCATGCATGAACGTATGAAAACATGCACAGGCCTTTTTCTGTGTTTGCATTTGGAGGAAATTTGGATAACTCCCTTGTACTCAGCTCCAGAGGACAGTGGCATAAAGTAACACCAACCACTGTTTACAGGATTATTTTTCATCTGGGATGCTTTATTGCACCTGGGTGAGCTAGAGGATTGAAAGACCAGTCAAAATGTTTACAGAAGAGATGCAATGAGTGGATTCTTCCACTTGAGGAAATAAGGGTTACAGTCTGCCTAAGGGGACTCGTTAAAGTACCACTTCAGGTCTTTGGCAGAGGAAAACATGACTGACATGACAACTTTCAACTGCACAATGGATATGCACGTAACATAATGCAACACAGACTTGCCATCAGCTAGTAAGAAGGAGTAAAACAGACAAGACCTAGTGCACGAGTCCACTTAGCCCTTTGGAAATGGGTGTACACAAATGCTCCTGAAGAGTTTCTGTGGTAAAAACGTCCATATGAAAACTACACTGTCATAACCACCTATGACAATTTTGCCATTCTCTTTTTGAGTATGCCTCTTTCTCATTTTTATAGTCTATGTGCTGCATGGACCCCAAAAAGGAAAATGACATCCGTGTGAACATTCTATCCCCATAACACATTTGTTCATAGATCCTTCGTTAAGATACCCATTATTATATTTCTGTTGCCAACTATTAAGCATACAGCAGCTATTAAGCTTCTTTATCGTAGATGAGATCAGTTGCAAATGTGAAGCAAAAGCATAACTCTTTATATGCTTATGAGAAATAGTTGGTGACCACAGACAGTAGATAAGTAAGTGAGTGCTGTGAAACAATAGTGGTGGGCACAGTCCACCAGAAATGATCATTTTTAGGTTCTTCACTTACTAGTGGAGCTGGAGCCACTCCTAGCAAGTCTAGCATTTCAAGCAACAGTTTAGTGAAAATTGATCTGTTTTTAAAAACATTTTTCCCTACACTTTCATGCTGTAAAATCTCTCACATTATATGATTGCTTCTTTTTTTATGTATAGCTATTAAGTATTTATTACAGACCATGCTATTTCTAACATATAGGCACCTTATTAACAAAATTCTGAAAAACATAGAATTCCTCTTTGAAATATACATAACTTATCTTTATTAAAATAAGCCTGAAGCTTTAATCGTCCCTAAAATCAGTCTTTTTAAGAATAATAAAGCTACTTTCAAAGGATTTGAAGTAAAGATTGCAGGTAGGAAGGTTTGCTCTTGCTGTCATTCACTGCAGTTCTATGATACCGCTTATCTCTGATGAGAAGCAAACCTCTGGTTCCCTTATTTGGGATGATGCAGAAGTGATAGGAGGTTATCAAGCTCTTTCGTATCTTAATATCACTCACTCTGATGTTTTATTGTGACTGTTTTCTTGTTCAAAGTGATATATCCATAGCACTGTATTTTCAGGTAGTGAATGCTGGAAGGTCATTTTACTATCAATTTAGCAGTGGGCTCCTCGCACCTTCTCTCTCGCCCTTGCCAGGTGTCCCACCTAGCATCACCCAGGGAGCCTGAGTGACTCCCTCATCCGACTGAAACTGCTCCTGCAAAAAAAGCAGCAAAAATGACTTTTCTGGTGAATATATTTTCACGACGAATAAAACTAATGCACATGAGGAGAAAGAAGGGGGAAGGAGCAGCCTGCAATTAAATTGCCCTAAGACCATCACAGAATGGACTATTTGTAATGAGTGATTAAAACTCCACCAGTTTGTAGATGTTGAGAATGTATACACACATAGATATATATGTGAATTGCTTTATCGGATTAATTCCTTTAATCATATTTCCTCACAAGGTTTCTGCTTAATTTGGCTAATATCTAAATCATTTCTTTCTTTTCTTTTTTTTTTTTTTTTTTTTTTTTTGGAATCCCTGCTCTTCTTTGTTGGATGTCTGTGCATCTCGTTACTGGCTGTATTTCTCTAATATGAAAATGCTGCATTCCCATAAGTAAAACTAGAGAAGTGATTTATGCATTTTTCTGCATGAAAAGGCCCCTTGTGTGCTCCGCATGCAAAGGCAGAACAAAGCAGATCCCCAGGAACATTTGTTTTCCTTTTAGCAGTTATTGCCATAAAAAGAGGTCAGAATGAAATGAAACAACCTAATGTTTTGTCCCTTGTCCAGCTCTGGTGCCTGATCTAGTTTCAGCTGAAATAATCATGTGTCTCTCCCTGAATACATGAGAAGGAACTCTGTCCCCTTAAGGATTACAGCTAGCTCAGTGCTTCCCAGAACTTTTGGACCAACTGGTCACAGTCCACCAAGCCAGCCATGTCTATACTTGGCTTTTTAGCGCTTTCTGCAGGCCCACATGCACTCAGGACAGCCTCCTGGACCACCCATGGTTTCTATGCTGCAGCAGTGGAGCCACTGGAATAAGTAACTTCACAATCACACCCCATAATAAATAGATCTCTTTGGCCAGGAACTCCAGCACAGTTAAGTCAGACGTGCTCTTCTTTAGGCATTTCAGGAGAAGTCTGAGGGGAGCTGCAGCTGGTTTCATTGTCTGGTTTTGTTCCTAGGTGAAAAGTAAAGCCAAAAGGCGAGTAGTTTTCCTAAATAGCATTATACGATTTCTAGAAATCAAAATGACAGCTCAAAATATGTTAGGTAAGTGCTGGCACTGTGCACCTGAACATCTGGGCTGTAAGAAACATAGTGACTATGAAAGAGTAGTAGATTCAATTGCTGATTTCAAACCTGTTTGAAATTTGATGTTTGGTCACAGAGCAAACAACATAAGAAGCACCTCCCTGCCACCCCAGGGTGCCTCCAGCCCACCTGAAAAGTCTGCATGTGGCAGTCTGATGTCACTCTGGTTTTCTGCTTTGTCAAGACCTCTCTATTTATGTAGCAGTGACATGTGCATGGGTGCTTCACGTCGTTATGCAGGCCTTAAACCCACTTGAGGAGATCTCCTTTAAATAGGCACTATTACCTACTTCTAAATAGTCTTTTTTAGCCTCCTTGTGGTTTTTTTTTAGTTAAACTACATGCAGTTTTTGAGATGCAAGTCAATTGTGAATTCAGAAAACAGACTTAATGATATTTTCTACTATGTTCTCTAATCTTTTCCTAATAGTTCTCTTTCTGGTTTTGGTTTTGCCAAAAACTTCTTCAGATGTCACCATCTTCTGCTGAATTTGACAGTGAAAATTCTGATCTAGTCTCCATGAAAGCAGGATTGAACCCCTGGTCCAGGGCTGATCTCATACTCCTGTACTAATCTTCTAAATTACCTGGCCACCTCTCAGGACACTATTGTTGAGCCTTTTGTTCATCAGAGGAGTAGGTCTGCATGGATTCGATGACAGATCGATGACTCTAGGTTTCTCTTGAGAGAAAAGGCATAACTTATCATTGCTAATGGTTTGTTTCTGTATTGATCTTCTTACCTCCTCCTGACACGCAGCTCTGCTTATAAGGCAACGTTCCCAGAACTATCCCCACAAAAAAAATCACCTTTTTTCCAAACAGATTTAAGTATAATGCACGCAATCTTTTTGAATCCTTATGATCAGGTGAGATATTTTGGGCTGTATTTTGACTGTATTCTGACAAACTAAAATACTGTCAGTAGAAGCTATTGTACATATTATGCATAATGCTGTAGGCAAGTGAATAAGGTCAAAATATTCATCCTGTTTTCTACAGTCAGGCCATCTTGCCCCAACTAACAGTCTCCTGCAATTTGAAATAACTGAACTTCAAAGTCTAGCACTCACATGATGACAACTGCAAAGTTCATTTTTGAAAGCAATTTTCTATCTCTCACTGCCCACTGTCTCGTTCAGGCACCTTCTATTACATCTCAGAAAATTCAAGGATTATTATGAGCATGCTTCCAAAGCAGGAGGGCATTGTGAGCTTTGCCAGCATCTAGGAAGGTGATACTGGGGTTGGCATTCTAGCTCTGCCAACGCCAGTGACATAGTTCCCAGCAACTTCTTTAGAATCATGATTTTACCCAAGGGCTTTACCAGCTCTTTGCTAAACAACTGTTACTGTATTTATGGACAGCTAGAAGATGTATAATGTCAAGTGCTAAGCTTTGCAGGTAATTTCTGGTTGACCTCCACACAGATGTCTATAGGAAATGTCAGAGTTGAGGTGCAGTCTTTGTTGCATTTGAGTTAGCCACTTGGTATATGAAGACAGAAGATAAGATGAATTCGTATCTTTTCGGTACTAACTTTGTTCCCTAGAGAAATAGATTTCAAGGGAATTGCTTCTGTGAGCAAAATTACTCACATGCATACATCACTGCAGAATCAGCACCTAAATTTGTGCGTTTCTTCTCACAGAGCAATTACTTTTCATGTTTTACTTTAACAATGTTAGCTCCCAATTCAATTAACATCATCACTATTTTCTCTTGACAATTTCATGGCAAGTCTATAGGGATCCCATTAAAATGTCATTATATTGCTGCTGTGTTGTAAGACTTCAGTGGGAAAACAATTTCAGTGCAAGTCTACAGAGATCCTGTTATGAAGCTGTTAGGATGTGAAATGCAAATGGCATCGATTATTACAATGTGAGCTGGTGGAGTCTTGATCCTCATCTCATCGTGATGTGAAGTTTAAAAGGAAAACTATTCCAGTTTACATGTATGGAGATGCCAAAATGATGAGAAAATTAAGGGAGAAAGGGACCGGAGAAGGGAACTCAAAGCTTATTAGTACATTGTTGCAGCAATGTGGGACAATAAACAGAATTTGTAAGTAATATATTATGGTCACAATATGACCTTGTTGACCCTGATCCTGAGAACCTTCCATATACACAATCTTCTAATCCCATACGCAGAGAGTTTGCAAAGCTAGATCATCGTGTTGTGGGGTATTTTTAGATCCCTGGAAAGGAAAGATCCATTCTTCTAATGATTACATATGCTAAGCAGAAAGTAGTTTCCCACACTGAAGCTTACAATGCATCGTGCAGTACGTAAGTACCTCTTACATCCTTGGTAAGTCTAATCATGTCTGTACACTTCATCTGCATGACACTCTAGAAATAATTAGAAGAAAGGGATCACCAAGCCCAGAGGGTGGATTCCCACTGTGTGCTTTAAGGGCAGCTCCAAAGCTGCCTTGGTACCAGACTCATCAGTCATGCAGACAGCAGACTTGCAAAAGGGAGTTTGTGTGCAGCTATGGAGCATATCTGACATTAGTCAACTCAGCCCATGTACAGAGAGGGACAATTGACTCCCTGGACATTGTCTACATGGAAGTTGTCTTCATGGTCATTTGTTGGTAGCAGAGTTCACAGTGTCCATGTCTGTCATATAAATATAAATATAAATATAAATATAAATATAAATATAAATATAAATATAAATATAAATATAAATATAAATATAAATAATATAAACAGAGAGAGAGACAGAGTATGTGCAGGAGAGAAGGCCACAGGATCTCTGTGAATGAGATTCAGAGACAGTTGATCACACAGTGCTGGGTTATTGCTAGCTGGCTGACTGAAGACTGCAGGATTAGCCCCAAACGCAAGAGCTGTTGATTATTTAAGCAGGGGGAGAGTGTCACCATGGGAACACATAGAAGCACTAGGCATATGTGGAAGATGTGACTGAGTTCAGAATCTAAAGCACCTCTTACCGTGATATGGTAAAGATTTTGATATGAAGAGTCTGTACCTCTATATCCTTTCTAAGCAAATATGCTGCCTACCATTTACAAAAGGATTAGACAACATAAAACATAGGTAATGGTTAAATGTTGTGAGCTCCAAAAAGTGCAGAATTTTAACTTTAAGAAGATAACAATGGGTTTGGTGAGCTTTGTCCTCAAACTGTGTTGCTAAGGTGTACTGGAGCTAGTCACTGACATGACAGGAAGAATAGATTTTTACATTTCCTCTGAATTTACAATGCATAGTATCTTTTGCTATTATAATGGTCAACATTATGATAGTCTCTCCAGCTGGGCAGATACTGCAGTCTGTGGCAGCTGTTGGAGCTATGAATTATGCCCACGAGTAACGTCTTGCAGGTAACCCATGTTGCTCATGTGCAGATGGACAGAGCTCCAGAAGATCAACCTCCTAGCCTTCTTCTTTCTGCATTTGAACAGACTTATTGAAACACCCTTAGCCTGAATAATCAGAACAGAAAAGGAGTGGGAAAAGCTTCACTCATAAAATTACCCTCTCTCCTGCCTCTGCTTCCAGACCTCCTATGTGAAGAGCCTCTTTTCTTTTACAGTATTTTGCTATTTCTGGATCTATTCCAAGACAGAAGGCAGAAGAGCACCAATACTGCTGTGGACATAGCAGACCTATAAAGCTTTAGCAAACATGCCTGCAGCAGCAGGTGACTTGTTGAGCTTAATTCAATTGCAACCAATAGCTGGTTGCATTGGCTCAATAGCACCAAGGGCTAAATGACAGCTCGAGAAAGTCCTAGTAAGAGGTGAGCTGGCTCTGGATAAGTGGTTGCCAGCAGTCGCCTTTACTGCAGAATGGAAGAATCAAGTCTGGAGGATGTAGGAGGACCAGGGAGGACCGGAAGAAGAGAAGGAGGATGGAGCTTTGTCAAAGTCAGGAGGTGGAATGGATGAACTGAGCAAAACCCTTACTGCATAGATAATATTTTTATATGGAGCATATGTACTTACTGTATAGAGGATGTTACTCCAGACACATCCCTGCCCACTGGGGTGGTTGTCCAAGTTTTCCTACTGCTTGATACCTCCTATCTCCCTCTATCCCATTCTTTCTCACCTGACTTCATGACTCCACATTCTCCTGATTCTGTTGGCAGGGGCAGCAGTGTGTTCCCACCCATATCCACTCACATGTGGGAAGGGTTGGAGAAGAAGGGACATTGCCAGACTGGAGATCCTGCCCCTGAGCTGAACTACACTCCCTACTACAGCCCCAGCACTGGCTGGTTGCACCCAAGATCAGACCACTGCAGTATGGGCCCACTGGGACTGGGTGGCAGATTCTGTGCTCTCCTACAATGCTGCAAGGCTCAACTTTAAAACAAGAGATTTGTCAGTATTTTCTTGCTAGCGTGTGGCTTTTCTCTTGGCTCTGCTCCTCACTGCTGTTAACTGTCCTGACAAATGAAAGTCATTCTGAAACTATGTGGCTTTGTAATTATTATCTTTGGTAAATGTTTTGAAAGCTGAAGAGTTGCTGTTTGCTCCCTCATAAGTTGGAGATGCCTGCCAGAAGTTCAATTTAACTGTCAACACCTCTGCTCAAGAACTTAAATATTTTGCAGTCTCTCTTTATAGTTACATATATTAGCATGTTCTGCTTTCTGTAGGATAGACAACTGGTTGCTAGTAAGAATGTGTTCCTGTTTAGTCATGTTCCTTTATTTAAGACTGATGTTGAGCTAGTTTTCATCCCTCTGTTAGTACATTTTTCAGGGTACTGATGGGCTCTTCTGGCGCTCACATTACTTCCTATACATAAATCTATGTGCCTCCCTTTGGTATCTGGCTCTTTTAGTTCTGTGTGAGAATTCAATTAAAAAAAAAAAGTTCCTTGTTCAAAGATGGTTCTCTGGATGGCACCAGCAACTTCATTAATAAATGTCAGGGAATAGAACCATGTCTGCGGATACAATCCCTGGAACGATGAACTATTAATTAGGCCGTTTGTTTCACATGTCAACACCTAATCTGTTACACTAGATCTCTCTATATTTTCCAATAAAAATAAAGCTGCTTTCATTTTAATTTGGGGCTTTGTCATAGGAGGAATTGGGTTTGCATTCTTTCTTGTTTTTTTATGAGGGGGTGTGTGTCAGGGAGCAATATATTAATGAGATCTTAAGTGCAAAAAAAAACCCCTAAATATGAATATGGAAAAAAAATAATCTCCTACTCAGAACAGAGCACACTGAAGAAGAAATAGAGCAGACTGCATGGAGGTAAGTACAAGCAGCTGGTCCGAGTGGTGGAGCAGACTCGCAGATAAAGTGGAGTTATACAGGGATAAGAGATACACTTAGCTTTAAAAGTGCCTAATGTGCCGAAATAACCCAAATGACAGGGTTTCTCTAATCACCATGAATAAAACCCATGCCTGTGCTGAAAGCCTCATTGCTCTGGCACCTTTCACCCATGTACATTAAATTGTGGTCCAAGGAAAGCTCCGGGGAGCTGGACTTCTGGTACTGCCTTTGTGCAGTTCCTGTGTAGCGGTGTAGATTTCAGCTCGCAGCCACTCCTGTGCAGTGCTAGTGCCAAAAAGTAAAGTTAGAACTGAAGTCTGCAGCAAGCTGCTTAAGATGGGAATTGTTGGGCAAAGGAGAAAATGATCCCATGGTTCAGATGTACTGTTAGGATATGCTTATGAGTGTGCCTGGAACTTGATGAATCAGAAAGTGGGAACACCTGAGCCTGATTTTTAGACATGTCAGGGAACTTTCTCACTAGGGTCATGAGGGCAACCGAAGAGAATGCGGCAGCACGTGGTGCAGGAAATTAAGAACTCAGGCATTTGCCCTGTCAGCACTACAGCAAACTGGAGCTGAGAAACAGAGAGATCCAGCGGTCAGAATATCATCACAAGAAAAGCATTGCCCACAAGGGAGCGTCCTGGCAGAGGCACCAAAGAATAGTCTTGATATGTGGAATGCAGTTCTGGAAAGTACTATAAGGAACATCTGACGTCTTTCCGAGAGCAGAAAAGACTGGGAGAGCTGGCAACTGAAATGCAGTTGCTCAACATTCAACTAAGAGGGTAGGAAAAAAAGAAGACTGAGGGGGCCTGAAAAGGCTATGAAAAGCAATTTAAATCTGTTTTAATCACCATGTAGGTTGTATTGAGTGAGGAATCCTTCCATGGGCAAAAGAGGTGATTCCAGTGAGCAGATCAGAATCACGGATTTCTGCTTGCAGTCTAGCTTCTGGCTCCTTAAATGCCCAGGGAAGACCATTCATGTTCAGTGCTGCAGCAAGCTGCAGCATCACTCCCCAATCCCCACTAGGGACAAGGAAGGCCTCGTATGTGAAGGACTCAGCATAAGCATAATGTGAAGTGGCTGAGCCAGCTTGCAAAGGGGCTACTTAAGTGAGCTCTGCCAGAAGGACACATGGCAAGTCCTGAATGCAAGTGCAGCCTCCTCGCTCCCTACCACAGCTAGCTGCAGTCTTGCCCATATGCCCTAGTAGGCTTCTCAAAAGGGCAATGGAGAGAAATAGCTTCAGATCTTCAGGATAATAAACTCATTATACATCTGGCAAATGAAATCTTCTTTATGGGGACTAATGCTATTCGCTTTATTGGATATGGAACAAGTTTCTATAAATGCAAGTTCAATAGCTTGTTTAATTCCCTTCATTATACTTCACCACGCTGAAGCCATCATAGCAAAAGAACACAATGCAACGGAAGCTGTCCCTAGAAAAGCCTGGCAGCAGAGAGCTCTCCTGTGGTAGCAGAGTGAGTGCCACAGCTGAGAGTCCTGTGTCATCCCCTTCACTCCCCTGAGAGGTGGCACTGCGTGGCAGACATAGCTGCAACATGATACAGGGATTACTTTAGTAAGCAAGCATCCATACTGACCAAATTGCAACTTGTGCTTGCAATATTCACAGATAACAGGAAAAATCAGTCCAAAGTTCTTTTTTTTTTTTTTGTTTTGTTTTGTTTTGTAACACTGAACACAGCTAGGTATCTTGGAGCGTGACCTACTCTGTGTTACGTGGCTAGAAGAGGCTTATTTCAGTGAGAGATATCAGCAGAGGAGGACCAGAGTGTCCTTAGACCAGTTATCCACTGCTACCTGTGCTCAGAAAATCTGCACACGTATTTATATCTGAACTGGAGAGATTTGGATATACAGAAGGTTCTTCTGAAAAGCAAAAATCTCTGAAGTTTGTATTTTAATGACATTTGTAACATTTTGCAGTTTTACATGCTGTGAGTGTGTATGCTTTGAGAGGAAAGAAAAAAGAGATGAGGAACACAGAGAAATAACAGAAAGGGAGGCAGTTTCTCAGTCATATACGGTCCATACTTTGTAAGACTGTGAAGTTATGTGTTCGTTTTTTTCATTCAGCTCCAGTCTGTTTCTATGCTGATCTTGCCTGCTCAGTGAACAAAAAACAGCAAGGCAACATCAGATTTGGGAAACCATTCATTAAATGCTTAGGAGAAAGCTCCCAAGGCTGCCATACACCCCCTCCTCAAATTGCTTCAGAGAGGTGGTTGATGTGACTTTCATCTGCCCAGCTGATTTCTCTGTCTCTCAGTAACCCTTGCTGAGGGACTCTCTCCTTGCACAGCTCTTTGAGATACTCAGCTGAAAAGCCTCACAGAAGTGCCAAATATCAGTGTCATTCCTGTTGACAAGTGTAACTGCAGAAAATCTCTTCCTAGCTTCCTGCTGCCAAGGGAAGTGAGTGTCTTTGCCTCCATGCACCCACATGCACCATTCTGACTTCTTGGCTCTCCTCAGAGAGAGATGCTGAAATACCTTGTTCCAAATGCACACTTTTGTACTGTGAACTTAGCAATACCCAGTCATCAATAAAATCAATGTCACCTTTTAGAAATCTGAGAAAGGAAGGTATTAGGGAGCAAAAGTCTTCAGTGCTGTGAAAAATTCCCCTCAATTACCAGAACCTATAAGCTGGGAGGCCAGAATCAGGATTGCATACATCAAAAACCATAAATCTGGTTTTTGGGGAGAGTTCCCTTATCAGATCCAAGGAAGGCCCTGCTATCAGATCATTCTTCCCTGCTCCTCCTCCTAAGGACTACACAGCACTCAATCACCTAATTCATTACACAGGTCTGCTAACATATCAGAGAGTGGTATGGCCATTCTTTTCAAGACATTGGCACAATACTGGAGGGAATTTTTCCCTCTTTCTTCTAATTTAAACATGAAAGCACATAATTTTCACTGTCCCTCTAGGGGACCCTCCTTTTAGTCTTTCTGAAATCATAAGGGATAAAAAGTGTGGGCGCATAATGTCAGATGATGGCAGGATCAACATGCAGCCAGCCTTCCATGTACATCAGACTTACACATCAAGTCCCAATGTGGTTTTACAACTGATTTCATAATCACAAGTTTAAAATTTTGCCTTATGTTTCTTATGCTTCCTTCTACCCTAGCAATGTGGCAGCAAGGATATTATCTTAATGTAGTAATATATTCTTAGCTTAATTAGCAATAAAGGAAAGACTGAAAGGTTGCCAGAATGCAAGGAAAACCTCATGAGGCCTCCTGCCAACCCTCATGCCAAGTAATTATTTGAACAAAATTTCCTAAATGTTGACATCTCTACTCAAGCTTTGTAACATAATGGGGTTGAAAAGGCCTCAAGTGTCAATGGAAGAGTCAATGCTCAGCCAGTAAGTGCTCATGCTCTCATCCCAGCTTTTTTGCAGCCTGTAGACCCTAAGACCTCAAGTTCCATCAAAACATTCAGCAACTGAAGCAAGCACTTTGACTTCTCTGGAGCTTCTTCACTGCTAGAGAAGGAGAGGCATCTTATCTGAATGTTTCCAGCGCCACAGGATATGTAGTTAAGATTTTCAATGTTGGAATTCACAGGAACTGACTTTGTTGCATCTGGACACCTCACAATCATTCTTTGGAGTATCCCTTGCCAAAAAAGGAAAATAAATAAAGGGAAAAAAATGGCCAAACTATTAACTACTGTCTTGTCAATGCAGCAGAGCAACCAGAATGAAGTCCTGCAATTAAATGGATGACACTCCCAGAATTCATGTATTGAGAAGTACATCCTATTTGTGACTTCTTGACAGCAAGGCACATGTGTGAGATAGTATGAAATATGGTAATACTGAATGGCCTGTTTCCTCTCTCAAATAATCACTTGCCTGAAAACAACAGAAGAGGAAGAATAACTGTCTAGCCCTTGAATCGTTTAACAGTAGCTATAAACTGCTGTGTTCATTCTAGCCCTGACACAGTCGCCTCGCTTTCCTGCTCCCCCTGACAGTGTCACTGTGGCAGCTTGTCTCTTGTGCAAATAGATTCATCAGTCTGCATATGTCTGAATGTATTAATTTAGAGAGCTTGCTAAATCCATCCCTAAAGGAGACTGTGATTCTATACCAAAGGTTAATGCACTGTTTTTGCATAGTGTAATGAGTAAGTTGAACTTGCACGTTATCATTCCCTGTTTAAACACAATAATACCTCATGCTTATACACTGCCTTTCATACTGGAACTTTAAAGCACTGTTTCAATCACCGGTGTAATCCTACAGTGCACCAATCAAGTTACTTGGCAGGTCCAGTTTTATTCTTTTCTTCGATGGACAAATGGATGTACAGAAAACTCAAACATGGATGCCCAGTGTTGCTTATTTTCAAAGATGTCTCCTCCTTACAGCTGCTGTTGTTTTAGGATTGCTATATACATCTAAACTTTAGCTAACAGTCTTCAAAATGAATAATCGAGTGAATAATTAAGTCAACAAAACAGGAATAAAGTCAGTGTATGAACATAGTTTCCTTTGTGTGTGTGTGTGATTCTTTAAACCTTGTAAATTGTTTCAAATATGCATGGAAGATGAATGAAAGGCCAGGCTTTGTAGGTTATTTTGACAGAAGGAATGGTTTGTGTCCCTTGACAGAGACACCTAACTTTTAGTGAAAGCTGAAAAGCGGAAGAGCATTCCATATTACTGATATTTATATATCTCCCTATTTGTGCATACTGGCCCATCTCCAAAGCAAAGCGTGTGGAAACCATATGACTGCTCTTGAATATGTGCCTAAATCAAATCTGCAGCGCTTTTCCTTGCCAAACACAAGCCTCCAGTGAGGTTAGATACCATATGCTAGGTAGAAAGCAGGTTGCAGTTTTACTACCTACCTTTCCAGGTGCTGGATGATCTTGCCAAACTAAGTGATATCCCATTGCAAAGAATCTCAGAACCATCTGTTTAATTCCAGGACCTAAAGCCCATCCTAAGACCTGCAGACTACTTGAGCAGAGCAGACATCTACCTCTTTGAAAGTACTTTGTGTTACTTTCAGGTGCTAGAAAACAAATGCTTTTGTTCAAAATACGTGCATGACTGAGTGTGCCAATCCTGTGTAAGCAGAGAAGGAAGTTAAGAGGGTATTTTGCAGAATATTTCCTCTATCTGAACTTAGGAAAACCACATTTTGAAGAAGAGATTGTTAGAGAAGACATCAGGAGCCAGCATGGACCTCACATTTAAAGGCATCAGTTCACTGAGCAACAGCACTGAAAATTTCAAACCATATTTTTGTGTCTTCCTGGCAAAAACACAAATATTTTAGAGCAGAGTCTGGGCTGCAGATTGAAGATGTGTCTTGCTGTTCAGGCCTTTAGGCCTGAAAAAGAGCCTGGTCCAGCTGCCAGGTTGGGAGGAAAGGGGCTCAAATACGCTTTTCCGCTTCTGTATGAGAAATTATGATGGAAGAATAGGTACAGAACAGTCATCATTTGCTTGGAAATGCAGTCTTCTCCAATAGATGAGCAGAATGGCGGTAGTGAATCAGGGAATCATTTAGCTCAGGATTCAGTCTCTAAAGAAACCAAACTATTCTATGCACTTCTTCAGAGAAGGGGGACAAGGATGGTATTTTTTTCCAGTTCTGCTTTCAGAGTTGGAGGGCCCAGAACCATGCACAGTATTCATACCAAAGATACAGTGTAGATTTAGGCCATCACCTTATACAGCAGTTTGTTCTGTGCTGATATGCATCACTTCACATTTATTTAGAACAAATTTTATCTGCTGTCTCACTGAAGCATTACTTTACCTGTAGTACATGAAAGAGTATGACAGTTGTCAGTCTATGGAGATTCACAGCAAAGAGATGAATGTGCTGAGTAGACAAATAGAACATTGCTTAGTTCACTAAGTACACTAAGAACTCAGGACTGGGGGACTCAAACCTCCAGCAGTGCTGGATTTCCAGATTAAAATAAAATGCAGAAGTATTGAACAGGAACTGAGTTTGCCTAGTGAGGTAAATATGAGGGATAATTATAAGAGAACTATAATAAAGATTATTTTTATTGTGCCTTTATGAGAAAGGATGGAAAAGCACACCTAAAATGCTGCTTGATAATTGAAATAGACTTTTATGTCTGACAAATACTTTCAATGTTTGCATACTTAACAGAGATCATCACTCTGGCATCCACTTGTAACTTCAAAGCCTTTTTGTGAGTTGGATGCACAAAGCTGATAGAAGCCAAGGTCACTTATACTCATACATGGATAACTCACACACTTCGCCTGGTATTATTGCCTCCACATCCATCCTCAGTACAGGCACCCAGGAATGAATATCCAAGCTCCACAGCACTGCTCCAGCCTTAGCTAAAAATATTTATTATGTTCAATCAAAAGCTTATCAAAGATTGGTGTTGCAGATTAGCTAGAGCTGTCTTAATCCTCTCCAGCACAAACACAAGGGCAAAAGGCCCTTCCTTCTCAAAAGACCCTGTGTTCTCAATGCTTAACCTCAGTCAATCTCAGAAGCTCAAATGCATGAACTGGTCTTTTGGGATTTGTCTGCTGACTATCTGTGAAACAGTTTTTTAAAAAGTAAAAAGAGGCAGCATTTCTCCCTTCTAGAGTTGCTTGCTGAAATGCTGTCAGAAGAACAATCTTCCCTGGAGGATCCTGGCAACCAAAGGAGTCTTCAGACAGTTTGAAAGACATTGTCTCATGTCCACTCACAGCTGTCTTTTCCTACCACCACAAATGTCTTTATTGCTTGGGACTCGCCATTACAACTTGCAGAAAAAAAAAAAAAAAAAAGGAGAGTGATACTCAGACGAACTGTCTAGAAGGGAGTCTGGAAAACGGTCACAAGAATGGCAAAAGTAATGTAAAGGAAAACAGATAACCAGACAGACAAATGGGAAATGCAGACAACAAGATCCAGTGGAAAGCAAGAAGGGACAACGATCAACCTGCAAGCAATCATGGAAAAGGCAGAAAATTGAAATAAGAATCATGTTATATTCCAAGACTATGATTATCTCATGATAACAAGGATCTAATCTACGATTAGCCTCTGATACAGGAATATCTGTTGAAAAACTTCACCAGCTCTAAAGATGCTCTAGATACACACGTCAGAAAAGAAATCTGTTGATGAATTTTTTGCACCTATACTATTAGATATACTGATAGCCACTTATAGCCTAATGGATAATAGATCAAGTCATTTCTAGCTGGATGGAAAGCACTCTGAAATCTAGTTCTAAAAACACTATTGACCAACAATAAAGACAGCTAATAGATATCCGCATAAAGATGGGAAAAAAAGCAAAAATAAAGCAGAGTCAGCAGAGTCCTGGATTTAAAAAAAAAAAAGTGATTAAATATGGCTTGTATTCAGCGTAATCAATTTAAAGCCAGTGTGCAAAGATGAGTAGCCTGTGAAATGAGAGAAATTCTCTCACTTTACATGTGTATAACTGACACTGGGAAACACTGTCCATTGCTGGATGGCAGGACAGCATAAATCATAAATCTGATTGTCACAAGGCACTATATCAATGTGCAAAAGGAGAAAAACATCACTTCCAGTTTTATCCAGAGCTCTAACACAAGAATACAAGATGAAATCTGAAGTTAAGAGTAAACACCATGGTGAAGCTTCCAACATAAGCCGGGCTGAAAGGAGCCATAGCCACAGAACTAGTGGTGCAAATGTGGGTGGCTGTTTCCCCTTTATGTTAGGTCTGTATTTGACTCATTGGCCTAATT
Organism: Nothura maculosa; assembly: GCA_032353885.1. NCBI lineage: Eukaryota > Metazoa > Chordata > Aves > Tinamiformes > Tinamidae > Nothura > Nothura maculosa. The sequence goes on along the minus strand of JAUBOD010000837.1, from coordinate 1,927,827 downwards.
GAACTTGAGGAGAAAGACATCAAATCATGTTGGGAGAGAATACAGCCAAGTGACACTGGAGCAAAAGAGTTCATCCTCCATTTAGCGCGGAAGAAAAGTAGGAAGGAGGATCAAAACTCTGTTTCCCCTGATACTACAGCCTAGTAGGAGTCAGAAACAGTATCACTAAATGAGCAGCATCCTGAAAAAAAACTTCTTCAGGCAGCCACACAAGCAAGCAGGTTTGGTACCAATCAAATCCTTTTATAAAGCAATGGTAAAAGGGAAGGGGTCCAAGCTTTATTATAACAGAGATGAAGCAGGAAAGACGGAGCTCTGACCATGGGAAAAGAAAACTGCAGATAGAGAAAAGGAGCTAAGCAGCCGGTTCACACAAGGAAGTAAACCCAAGACCTCAGAGGAAAGCTGGAAGAAACAAGGTGAATGTGCAGGAGAACAAGCCAGCCTTATGTAAGTCAAGAAAAGGAAGAGAGTGACCCCATGGAAGCAGGGCAGTGCTTTCATAATAACATAAGCAATAGGAAACCAGTTCAGAGAAAGAACACCAGTTACATGCATCTATGAGGAGTCTGTGGTAAAAAATAATTACAATAGTATTGCTAAGTCACACATTGAGTAATATGTTCACCATTTGATAGGGAGTCTCATCCTGTAAGGTTGTTACACCTGTATAATACCCATTGGTGGCACAATGATTTTTCTTCTGCTCCATGATGCTAGGGGGCATAACCAGATATTACCCAGTTGTGTCTGAAGTGCAGGGTCCTGGAGCTGCAGTGAGAGGAGGCCAGGGCTCTGTGCTGCACCTTGGTCCATGGCAGCAACTTCCTTCTATGGCCACTCCCTGAGCAGCATGGAGTTGGCCCATGCAGTCCTCTTACTATTGCCAGCTAGGCAGCACATGGATAACCCAGATAATTTGTCTTACACAAGCAGTGCATTTCTGCTGTGTTCTTTGGAATAGATGCTAGCCACTCTAGGCTACCAATGGTACCAATACACCTTTGCCTACAAAAGGCATATGTGAAGATAAATTTATCATCAAGTCAAGGGCAACTGAAAATTGGTTCCCAATTTTAGTAGCATGTCCAAAGGACTTCTGTCTGCTGATTTATAGCAAGTTGGGTTAGAACTCCTTAAATGCTATAAACTCTAATTTTAAAAGACAGTCTTCCTCTGGGCACCATCAGAGCAATGGAAACAACTACAGAAAATACAGAGGAATCAGGTATCACTTGTAAGAAAGTAACTGGGGATGTAGTATTCCATTACACGGGATGCATTTGTACCATTTTAGCTTGCACAGATGGAAATATAGTTCAATGTTTCAACATCATTTGACTTTCACATGTTAAAATATTGATAAGTGCTGCACAGGATAATGCCCCTATGGTTTCAAGTAGTAACTGGAGCATGATGTTTATTGAAGTGAAATACAGCAAAGCCTTTAACAAGTATTTAAAATTCTGGAAATCACTCTCGATGCTGTCATAGATTATTTCTTTATTTATCTTCATCAAATCTTTGTTGATATCTTGCAGTTTGTGTGAGTATTAAAAATAGAATTCATCCTGGTGAACTTGAATATTTCTCGATACAAGAAGCTTAATAGACAAAAATAAAAGTGCTTCCCATTGGAGAATAAAATGATGCACTCACATGTGGGATAATAAAATTCACTAAAGAAAAGTAATGCTACATAAAATGGCCTTAAATAGGCCATAGACTGTCTATTCTAAATATTTATGGGCCTTTATGCTGCAGCAAGAACATTTGAAAGCCATAAAACACTGGATCATCAAGATTGCTCAACAAGCTCTAACTTGTATCATGTCAAAGCTTCAGTTCTAAAATGCACAATATTTCCTACACCACTTATGACTGCTACTAAGACTAGATTAGCCAAACCAGAAGCCAAGAGGGGCCAGAAAAGATGTCACTTTCGTATATTTGAAGGGAAGATGGTCCATGGAGCATTTTCTAAAAGTGTATATCAGAGACTAGACTGGCATTCATTCAGAATCCATCTTTACAGTCTGCAGCATCAAATTTAGCACAGATATGCTTTAGTCCCTTATGAGACCAAGGCTTCATTTTATGCTTCCCATTGGTACAAGCATGGAAAAAAAAAATCCAGAGAGGTAGGTAGTTCACCAGATACTGTTCAGGTGAATAGATTGAGATTTAAAGTCCTCTCAACATAAATTAGAGGAAAAAGACAGTTTTTGAGCACTTAAGGAACACATCAGCACACATAGCTCTGTAGAGGATTTAGAGACCTGAATCTTGAACAGCTGGTCCTTCAGCGTGCTCTATGTAACCACATCACCTACAGACCAAGACTGTCAGCTCAGGACCACATCAGCCAGATCCATGCAGAGAGCCCAAGCAGTTGCCAAGATGATGTTCAATATGAGTAGGATTTGCAGCTTACATGTGAAGCCTTACAGCAAAGTTTCTCCTTTTACCTAAATTTATGACAATTTCAAAGACTTGGCAGCATTATTAAGTGGTAATCGGTGTATTTTTCTCTCTTCTTGAGACAAACTAATAAGAAAAATAAATCCAATTGATTCCATTGTATTTTATCTGATTGATGGAAGTTTCAGTTTAGACAGTGTATTACATAGAGTTCTTAAGATCTTGGTAATCCTTTTCTGAATACTATTTAAATTAAATAAGAACTTCACAACTTATACACATATTTTAGCACATAAATAGTATTAAGAGTGATTATTTTCAGTGCATTTTATTATTATGTAGAACAATCAGTTTTCTATTCTTCTATCCACGACTTTATTATCTGGCAATTAGAGCAGGTTAAAAAAAAACTGTTTTAAATGTCAATTTCAAAAATGATTGCAGAAATTTACAAAGCAAAAAAAATGGAACATTTCTTTTCTAAATGTTGAAGTGCTTCCCTTTGGTTTTATTTGGATTAATAGAAGAGAAAACTTCAAATTATTAAGTGAAAAGAAAACATCATCAGCATGGAGTGTTCCAGCCTTACTGAGATGGAATGTGGTCATATAGATATTTCTGAGTATCTAAAAATTTCAAAGCTTTGTCTTTTTCTTGTCTTGACAGAAAAGATTACAATGTTAATATTTCCACAGTAAGCATCAATTGACTTAGAAGTACCACTTATATGTTAGTACAAAAAGTACTGCAAACCATCTCTGGAAAAAAGAAGTTTTTTGAGATGAACTAGTGGTGCAGCAAGATGTCTAGGCTACATACGTTTCACAGCATTATTTGCTGAACATTACTTAAAACTACAATAATATTTTTTTTCCATAGGACTTGCCAGAATCCTTCAAAATGTCTTCACTTATAAAAGGATCTGGATCATCCTCTCAAATAAAAATAATCTCTTATTTCATAAAAGATGGCTAGCTGTCTCAATACAAAGCCCTCTGCCATGATTTCTGAATCATTCAGATATGTAATTGTAAAATGACACAAGCCTTTCTCATCCACCCCAGCTCAAGCTCATAAATTGCCTCAGCTGTGTTTTCTGTCCAGAGACTATGCCTGCATCTCAAGCACAGAAGACCCATCTGATCATATGCTGTACTGCCCAAAATAGCTGTGCAGAGAGGCATTTAACCAGAGATATCATATAACATTTTCTATGGCCATCTGTTCAACCTATGAGGCACAGGTATTTTAGAGAAGCATGCAAGCTAAATGCACACAGCTAGTGTATGCTGCACTATAGAGCTATATCATAAGACAGTAGAGCCTTTTTGTAAGTGAAAGCAACGACTAGATTAAAAAAAATAAATGATCAGGTGTTTCAGCAGGCAAGCATACATTACACTGGCAAAACTGTATGCCCAACAAGTATGAGTCACTGATTTTTAATGGTCTCAATAATTTGAAATATAATGCTCTTTTTATGTGATGATATTGTTAAAATATGACAAGAGAGAATCTCAGTTGATTCAATTCACACTCAAACTACTAGCAATAAAAGAAAAACAGATGTCAGGTGTCTTCCCAGGGTGGCTACTTAGACCGAGTCACTTTTAAGAGTCAGCAGCTGTTGCTGCTCCTTCCTACAGATACAACTAGCATCAGTTTACTTAAACATAAAAAAGCGTCATGTAAAGTCAGAGAAGTGTTCAGAGTTTTTCGGAGTTTTGCCCATATCTCTTTGAAGTTATTTGTCAAAACAGGTGGAAGAGGCACTTCATCTGCACTGGCAGGTTTTGAAACATTCAAAAATACCTCTAAAAAAAATATTGATATGAATTATAAGTCTTTAAATACCCTTATAAAGACCTGCCACACATAAGGGACAATGGTACTCTCTTGCAGAGCCAAGAAATCAAGGCCTAGCAGGAATTTAGAGGCTGGTGCTTTGTTTCTCAAATAGCTGTGTTATGTTAGAGTATTTGCTCTCCGAGGCTGTTTTCTTGCATGCAGACCATCCTCTGCAGCTTTGGCTCTTTGGAATAAGGCACAGGTGAGCTGATGTGGCAGCACGGACTTTGCTGATGTCCTCCCAGAGCAGGGCTTTTAACTTCTGGTTCTTCAGCTCAGTTAAATGGAGATACTTGGTGCTGAAGACTGTAAAAGCCAGTACACAGAGCTGGAAATTGTCTAAACCAGTCAAACAGAATTACAAGTAGAGGAGGTAAGGCAACTAAGGTATTAGAGTTATCAGGACTTAGGTAAATAACTCTGTGCTGCAGACAAGTGGACTTTTCAGCAGGCACTCTCAACATTAAATCTGTTTTTTCTCTCATAATAAAATGTATTTTTCACAATTACCTGTGACTACTCCCTTCTTGGTTGAGATTAAAGATCAAATCCCAGCTCTCCCAAAGCCCAAGGGAGTGGGGATGTGGCAGCTTTTTTAAGAGGCCAAATCAGTGCCTGCAGATGAGCTCTGGCAAGGGACTTGAGGCACTTGCTGGGCCTGAAGCCAAAGCTGCTCCATGCAGGTGGAGGTTATACCTCAGATATACTGTTATACTGTATTACATACTGCGTATTGGCCATGTAGGTGTGTGGAGGCGTCCTGGTTTGCTCAAGATTCGATAAAGTTAAACCTTTCCATGGATCTATCCCAGACCACATACAGGTGGAAATGCTAACTATTGCACTCTCCATTTCTCTTAGCACACCTTGTTTAAGAAGCTGGTTGAATACATGGTATGTGTTTCACGGGACAGAAGTACTACACGGTGTCATTATTCCAAACCAGTAGTAACTTAAACACAAACACACAGTTGTGTGAGATGACACCTCAGGAAAAACACTTTTGCTGTGAAAGCAGGTGAAGCACTGCAGAAAAAGGGGTCCCAAAACAGGCACTGAGCACAGGAGCACAGCCCCGATGGACTTTGGTGGTGGAGGTCAAGCAGGGGCTGAGAAGGGTGGCGAGCTCGTAGTGCGGCCGGTCACCTCATCCAGGCATTTCCTAGCTCTGTTCCCATCCCTTTGCTTGCTGCGGAGCTTTCCTGCTTTTCTGAGAAAGGAGAAGTTTGGAGGCTGGAGCTGTCTGGGCAGTAGATGGCAGCACGAACACGCGGATCGCGCTGCCCGCCCCGTCGGGGCGATAAGGGCTGCGCCTTCAAATGGCTTCAATATTTGTCTTGCATATTTGGAGAGGGGAAAGTATATGTGACAATTAGAGGGTAATGCAATATTGCAGTGTAAATAGGAGAGTGGAACGGCTGTGTAACCACTGAACGCTTTCCCGGTTTAATGTGTTTGTACTGACCGAACTCGCTATTGCAGCCTCACCTCGGAGGGGCTGGAGCGAGGGATGGAGATCCCATTCCTCCTGGGCACTGTTTTGGGAATCTCCCTAGGCCTCCTTCTATATTAAGCTTTCTGTGCTAAGTAGGGGCGAACTAATGCCCCTCTGAGGATAAAAAGTCGCTGTAATCCATAAGTGAAATATATATATATTCCCTTCATATTTATGGGGCCATCGTGTATGTACTTCTCCATAAGAGATCCTACCCTTTGCTATAGAGTGCTGAGACCCTTCTGACAAAAATAAATAAATAATGAAAGGTGCATACACAGGTATGAAAATTTCTTTGTCAAAGGGCGCTCAGGTCTAGAATGACTCACGATGTATTGCAATAATTAACAAGATGGAATGCAACAACTGTAGAAAACTGCCAAAAAGCAAGCATAAAATCTAAGCATCCGGGAGGCAGCTGGGCTTCCTAATTATTGGCACATATATTTATATATAAATATTTTGCCAAGCGTGATTTGGCTTAAGAGTTCCTGTGAAGTGACCTTTTGCTTTCCTTTGTTTTGTGTCTGTACACATGTCCTAGATAGATACATGGAGACGGGAGGGGGGAACAGAGACAGAGAGATAAATAAACCGATTTCACACAGCTCTCCAAAATCCCAAACGATGCCTAAATTAAACGAAGAGGGATATGAAGCGAGGCATAAGTGCAAGCACAGATTTCAGAACTGTGAAAATATGTCAGCAGAGCATCATTTTTGGGTTCAGACTGATAATCACTCCCTGCTCTCATTATAAGATCAGAAGGGCCATCTGTCCTCTCTGGATAATTTGGAGCTCAGATACAGTGAGCACCCTTGTTAGGAAATGACCCTCCTACTCTCTGTAATCGCAAGTACTTGCGGCCCCGGGAGCCGCATGCAGCCAGGGAGGGACACATCACTCCCACAGCAGTATTGATCACGTATAGATCCGCCGTTTACTTGACAATCTATTTTGGTGCGAGGGTTTAGGGGGGATTCTTTTTTCTTTTCCTCACGGAAGGAAGAGGTTGTTGGGATCCCTCCTGCGGTTTCCTTTCCCGCGGACTTTACCCGGGAGGCGCAGTGCTTTCCGCTGGAGGAGCGGTGTTTCTGGGAGAAGCCCGCGGCGGGATGAGCAGCGCATCCCGCCCAGGCTTCCCTGTGTCCTGGCCGCGGCTGCCTCCCCTTCCCTGCAAGGCGCTTCCCGCATGGAGCCGCTGCCTCATTTGCACTGCGGCGGATTCAGGTGTGGAAAGGAAGGGGACTTGAGCGGGATCCTATTTGCTTAGTAACTACGAATACAAATATATATATAATATATATAAAATAAAAGTCTTAACGACTTCTCTAATATAAGACAAAGACATCATCCGAAGGGGAAAAAAATCTTGGAATACTAACACCAAAAAAAATCCATTTGTCAATGGGAATCCGTGCCCGGGCCGGGCAGGAGCGCGGAGGATGCGCCCCTTTCCGGAGAGGAGCGCGCTGCTCCCTCCCGGGCCCTCCTGGAGCACGTCAGGGCTCAGGCAGAGCGAGTGCGGAGCAGAGGGGACGGACAGGACCTGGGGGGCTGGGTGGAGGGTCTGGGAGCTCCGCGGCCTCCAAAGCCCCGTGTGGGAGAGGGGTCCCCGCGAGGCACCTGTGGGGCAGCCCCGCGAGGTTTAATGTCCCGCGCAGGGCGCTTGAGCAGCGCGGACCAAACTTAGCCCATGTAACCGCGGGGTGTTGCGGGGGCTGTGGGGCTGAGGCCCCTGCCCGTGGGGCTGCGGAGCGGGCGGCGGCCGGGGGCGCTCGGAGCGAGGCCAGGCAGGAGCCGAGGCCGAGCAGGAGCCGAGGCCCTTTGGCCACTGGGAGCCCCCAGCAGGGAAGCGCAGCAAGCAGGACGGAGCGGAGCCCCCGGCGCAGGGAATCCCGCTGCAAGGGGCGGCGGGACGAGAGCGGCTGCCGCTCCCAGGGATCCACAATAACGTCCCCTCGCGCCAAGGAGGGCTATCCTTTCAGCAGCAGAAAATTATTTCAAGTGTCGTGTTGTTTCTCTGAAGAATTCCATCCAAATCTAAGTCTTTTCTTTCCTTTATTCTGTTTTTTTTTTTTTTCATTCTCCTCTTTCTGTAATTTCCCTCTCTAAAGGAAGCTTGCATGTGCTTCCATCTAACTCGGATACGTTGTGGTGAAGGAGGGGGAAATGAGCGCAAGCCACAAAGCCTAAAATGCCAGGTAATATAATAGGCGAGTGACATGTGCACACAGCATATTTCTCCATCTGCTAGGCGGGAGATCTGGCTCTGAGTCTATTTGCCTCTGCCTACCCCTATGTAAGAAACCCTGTGAAATCACTTTGCATGTGTCTTTATGTGCATATATGCGTGTGTATGTAGATGAATTGCCCTCACTAATCTCCTCGCGTCCCTCTGGCTGGGGGGATTAATTATCTCTGTATCTATTGAGAATTAACCTGGGCGAAAGATTCTATATCAATCTACAGACAACGGCTATGAATACGAAGCCCTATATACATAGGTAAGGCGAAAGCAGCGAGCTGCTCAGCTGCAACAGCTCCGCTTTAAGGCTGTTTTGTCTCATCCCTGCAAAGCCTCTCAACATTTTCCACTTTTCTCCAAGTGCCTCCACAGGGGGATGAGAAGGGGAGGCTCCGCGTTGCACATCCCAGATCTATACAGAAAAAAAAAGGAAAAAAAAAAAGATGAAGAAGAAAAATGACATATGTCACTGCTGTGCCTGTAGCTTGCTAGAAAGTGGCAGCCTCCCCTGCCCACTCCGACACACACACCTTTTGTTCGAGGCAAAATAAACATTCTGCAGGAGATGGGGAAGGACGTTATTAAAAAAAAATAGTGTTGAGGGGCAGAGAGAGAGGAGGGAGCAGTACAGGGCAGTCGGGGGGTGCAGGCGGGAAGCGAGGGAGGCTCCTGCGTCCTGCGGGGGGAGCGGGCCCAGGCGTCCGAGCACGGGTCGGGGGCGGCGGGTCCCGCGGGCCGCAAGATGCGGGGCAGGGGGCAGCGCTCGGGGGCTGCGGAGCCCGGGACAGGAGGAGGGGGCGCCGGGGGAGCCGAGGCGGCGGCAGCGGCGAAAGCTCCACCGGGGGCTCCTGCAAAGGACCTTATTTTGCTGCAGAAACTCTCTTGAGCGCAGACAATGGAGCGGGATGTTTACCGAGCGCAGCGAGGACAATTAGCAATTCATTGGGAGGGATGTGTCACCCAAATGTCAGGGGGAAGCTAACATGACATCTGTTTTAATGGCTCCGTGCTAATAAACTCCCCTCCAAGGGCGTCTTTGTGGGGCCGTCAAAGATTATTTACAGAACGCGCCGCTCGCCGAACGCGCCCCGCTCCGCGGCGGGGGCGGCGAGGAGCGCGCCGGGCCGAGCCGGGCCGAGCCGGGCCACACGGCGGCACCGCGGGCTCTGCCGGGCAGCGGCTTCGCGTCCCCAGGGCCCTCCGTGGGGCGGGCCCCACCGCCCGGCCCCACCGCCTGCCCCCGAGGGCCCGTGTGCGGCCCGTCCGCTGCAGCCGTGGGAGTGCGGGCCCGGGGGGCTCCCGTTGGCCCCGCACCGCGGGTTCCTTCCGACGTCTCAGGGGAGTTTCTAGGCGTTCCGACTCCCTGCCCCGGTGGGACCGCAGCAGAGGAGGCTGCGTCCCACAGCGCGGCCGAGCAGCGAGAAGCGCGGGGCTCCGCGCCTGCCTGCGGAGCGCACCCAGCCCCGCGGCCTGGACGCGGCCTTGCCGGGGGACACGCGTTGCTTGGGGTAACGACCCCCTTAGCGAGCGCGTCACGTTCAGTGAAATTTGCATCTTTTCCCTCCCCGTGAGTAGGAATGGAGCCGGACGCTTGCAGCTTTCCAGGGGAGTGCGGAGGAAGGGGTGGAGTGTCCCAGCCCACCTGCCCCAGCGGGGCAAATACCCAACTTTAGAGTCTGTCCTCTGCTGAGCTTTGCCTCGAGGGCTGGGGAGTCCTGGACCAAAACACCCTCAAACTCTGCGAGGGATCCCCTGCTGCAAACAGATCGGGGGCAAGAACACACACAAGTACAGATACACACACATAGACACACACACACATATAGACACACACACATATAGACACACACACACATATAGACACACAAACATATAGACACACACACACTTTATATATATATATATAGACACAGGCAGGAGCACAAAGGCGAGACGAAGTTCCTCGACACTGGGAAGCAGAAAGGCCCCAGAACAGCGGCCAGATTTACACCAAATGCCACATTCTGTGTTATTTAACAAGACATGCTACAGTAAAACACGCACGGAGACAAACCGAGAGAATCCATTTAGAACAGTTAACACAGCCTGACTTGCTCGCAAGCACACAGTAGGGGAAGACAATTTAATTTCCCTCAAATCCATCGGAAGATTTTATGTTCAGGTTGTTGTTTGGATGGCATGAAAGGGTTCTTGAAAAAGGGAGGGAGAGAGGGAAACCTTTCCCGCCTCCGGCTATTGGTCTGTATTCTTGCACCTCCTTGATTTCGCTGCTCTGTAATGCCGCATTGGGAGAAATGGGAAACAGGAGACTGCGCTTGCAATGCGTGGTCTGGGGAGAGAGAACATTTTCTCGTGTGTTTCTGGGTTTATCTGCAGAGAAAATAGACATTGCACCGTTTAAATATAGATACAGTGAGCGAGCCAATCCCAAAAGTTTTTACTCGGGTAAAAATCCCATTGGATTTAATAAGTGGTTACTGTAAACTTGTCTTTGGTGCTTATTAACCATCCAGGCCGAATACACTAGTGGATAGGGAGGATGAGGCCAGGCCGAGTGCAGTCTGGCCTCCCCTCCAGGACAAGGAATCCGCGGCGCTGGGAGCAGGTCTAGGAACGCTCGGAACCCGAGGAGAGGCAGGCGGAGGGCTGGGAAGTGGGTGGGGAAGCAGCAAATTGCCACAGTCAGTAAAGCTCAATGTGATTTTAGGTGCCCCGCTCAGGAGGTATGAGTAAATACGCGACGACTCTTCCTCGCTTCATCCCGTCTCCGGGGATGCGCGTTCCCAAAGCGGTGCCTGGGGCCGAGCAGGGCGCAAAGCGACACGGGGGACAAAGGGGCCGCAGCGGCGGAGCCGGGGCAACCAGCCCCGTCCCCCGGGCCCGGGCGCGGAGCCGCCGTCGGGGGTCGCTCCTGGGGAGCCTCGAAGGGGGAACCAGCGCTCCCGGGGAGCCTCGGGGACAGCCCCGTGCCCGGCTCCGTCCTGAGCCGCCTTTTCAGCCCTCGTCTTCACCCCTCGCTTGTGCGGAGGCGCCTTGAGTGCGTGTGCGGGGGTGCGAGTGAGTGCCCGGGGGCTCTTTGAGGGATTTGTGGTGACACAGGGTCCCCCCTGCCCATTTATTTACGGGAATTGGGAGCCTGGCAAACACAGCTCCCTGGCGCGGATAAGGCAGGAAGTGGCTTTCTTTAATAATATGATTGAGATGTTCGGGGTATGATGCCTCCTCGTTAGTAATATTGGCTTTGCATGCAGAGCACAATCCCATCCCTCTAGACTGCTTAGCCAAAACAGAGCGTAAACTCTGTAATTAGTAACGTGTTCCATCATTAAAGAGCCCTGCTGAGAATTTCTATTTAATAATGGTCTTAAATTAGTTATGATGGTAAATACTCATCTGGAAATTCAACATCTAAAACCATCTACAATCTGGAAATGCTCCAGTGTTGCTGTAATCTCCCGTAACACAGAAATGACTATCACCCTCAGCCATCGCATTAGAAATTCGCCGTTCCGTTTGGTCCCCGAATATACAGTATGGATGTGTTAATTAGGTTAACCCATACACTGTCTGCTTCACAAATATTTAGAAATAAACAATGAAAGCTCCTCTTAATACGATCCAGCCGGGGGAGGGAGTGCAGAGGGGGGCGGATGTGACTCCTGCAGTTGCAAAGTCTTTTGTTTTCAGATAAGGTGGAACTAGACAATGTCCTCGGGCCTAGGAGTTCGCCAGCACAAACACGCACACAAACACACGCACAGATACGCACACAAACACACACCAACTGCCTGGGCCGTGCGCGGGAGCTCTCCGCAACACGCGGCAGAAAACGGCGTTTATTGCTCGCGTTCCCCTAAGGCAGATCAGTTCATAACATGCCCCCCCCCCATCTTTTTCCTTCTTCTCTCTATGTGTCTATATATGCACATATATATATGTACACACACACACATATATATGTGAAAGGAGTTCATTCCTTCTCCTCAGTGTCCGCAGCGATACGTCAGGGTTTGGCACCAGCAGCACTGGAAAGCACCCGGTTTTCAAAGCAGTCAGACGAGGGCCAAGGGGAAGCCAGTGAAAGACCAAATAAACAAATAAATAAATAAACAAGCAGATAAAGTTGGCTCTTTGCCCGCTTTTCCCTGTTCTCCTCCTGTCTGAAAGTGGAAGGAAAGTTGTTTCCCGGCCAAGCTGGGAGAGCGAGAGGCGCAAGTCGCTCAGGTGGGTGCACTGAGCCCGCCGGGGGTATTAAGGGAAGTTATTAGTAATAACAATGGCAAATCATTCCCTGAGATAGTTGGAGGTTATGATTGGAGGGAACTGAAGGGAGGAAAGAATAATTCTGCATTTACCCAAACGTCTAAACGTTTATCCTCCCCTGCACTAACCTTTCATGTTTAATGAATGAATCTGCATTGCAGGTTTTTTTCTCTTTTTTTTTTCCTCTCCATGTGCCGGCTAGTTTTAAATCTGCGAGCACCACAAAGAGGCCGTGATCCCATCTGCCTATGATTCCAAATTAAAGTTCAAACGGACGGCTTACACACTGCTGATCCTGTATCATAGCCTCTCGCGACCCTTCAATTACTATTTAATAGAATTACAGTGTAAAATCCCAATAGTCTTAAAGAATGTTTTATCACAGACTGAAGAGAGAGAATATACAGACACCTCCAGCGTTATTGAACTGTATTACTGACCCATTTAGATGCTAAAGGGGGATATTTAGTGTTCTACAAGATGTTACGAAGGCTACTTTAATCTTTAGATGGCCCAGGATGTATATGTGCCTGTGTGTAGGAGCACCGATGTGTATGTGCGTGCCTGGGTGCAGGATACACCCCGAGCCACGGGCGGCCACGCGGGCTGGGAGGACACGCGTGTTCCCGCGTATGCATCCAGGGCCAGGCAGGTTTGGGAAGCAGGGATTATCCCCGGGAACACGGGGGCTACTTCGCCGTAGCCGGGTATTGCTGCGGAGGTTATTCCGGTAGGAAAGCATTTTTCCTCTCCACTCGTAGGAAAAAATACTCTTTAATTGACCTTATTATTAAATGAATTTCCTCTAATGATGTTTCTATGGGGACCAAAAAAAAAAAAAAAAAAAGAAAAGGAAAAAAAAAAGCAAATATTTGCAGTAGAGCTAAATCCCCCTCTAATAGCTAGGACCGGAATTAAAGGCAGCCACACTGTGGCTTTGCATATTGCAAATCTTGACTCCCAGCGTAGTTTTCCTCTTTCTTTAGACCTGTTCAGCAAAGGACCTGCCTGCCCCACAGACAGCTGCTCCTACCGCCTCCCAGCAAAGCGATTCCCGTCACACACTTGCAGATATTTCCATCTAACCTTCGTTCTTTCAGGCCCCTTTTGCAGCTGTCTTCTCTTGCAGGTCCCGAGCTGCAGAATGGCTCTGAAACCTACTGCTCTGCAGACATCTTTCTACAAAATAATGATAGGAAGAAGAAAAAAAAAGAACAGCGCTGAAAACAAAACGTAACTGACACAACTGAAGTCCCTCCCCCTAGGCACAGAAACCCAAATCCCTTTAGCATCATTTAATCATAGCCATGTCCCCGCAGCCCGTGCCCTTTGTTATTATGGTGCAGAACAGAATATTTACCGTGATGGTCGCTAATATCCTCAGTGCTCCCCCCACCCCGCTCCTCCTTCTCCCAACTCTTTCCTTGTTCCCTCTTTTGCCTCCTTTCTTTCTCCATCCCTCGGTCCCTTTGCAACAGGATGTTTTGGTTCGTAGCCCCCACCCCCCATACACATATACACTTATTTCCCCCGAATCATTTACAAACTTTTGTATTTCAGGGCTCTGGACAAGGAGGCGACGCTGCTGCCGCTGCAGGCCGTGGGTGCCTAGTGCGTTTTGGACTCACATGTGCTTGTGTTTACCTGCGCACTCTGTGCCCCGGATTAAAAAATAAATAAAAGAAAAAAAAATGGGAAAAAATGAAAAAAAAAAAAAGAAGGGAAAAAGCAATGCTTGTCTATCCTCTCCTCACACGCGGAATCCAGGCCAGTGCGATGTGGAGCTCAATAAGAAACTGCATGAATAAACACGAATAGAAAGTTGTGCTCAGCTAACCGAAGAAATCAGAGCAATACCAGGGCACCAACGTGCACGTTTCTTTTCACTTTGGGCCGGGGCTGTAATTTCGCCGGGCTATGCTCAAAATTAAGGGCAACGGGCAGGCAGGGCTCCAGCCCCCCTCTCAGGCAACTGGAACCGGTCGGGGGGACGGGGCTGCGGATGAGGGGCGGCCTCTCCGGGTCTAGCACTCACAGAGAGCCCAGGGCGGCCTGGGGGGCCGGGGCGCCCCAAAACGGGGGCCCCGAGGCGGTCACTCTCCCGCCCCGACGGCGCGGCGCCCGGGGGGCTCCCGCGGAGGCTGCGCAGCCTCAGCTGGTCCTGGCCTCGGGCCTCCGCCCAAATATCGATCCGCCGCACTTCGGCTTCCGACTAATTTCGTCTTAATCAAGAGTCAGGTTTGTCGCGGGTAATAAAGTAGCACTAGAGAGGGCCTGTCTATAAAGCCTGGCCCAGGGACAGTAAAAGTCCAGCTCTCCAGGTCGCTGCTCCGGTAGGCCCTGCTTTACCGAGGCAGTCGCGCTTAGAGGGCGCACAGGCTGAAACGCGGGTTTACATCCCGCTCAATCCTTCAGGTTTCCAATGCAAACCCTGCAAGAGCCCCACGTAGGCACCGCGGGGGCCAGCTCAGCGCTACGCGCAGCCTGCGCGCCTGGCGGTTCCCCTTGGTCCCGGGGGACTTTGGGCCGAGGCAACAAGCAGAGACCAGCCCTGGGAAAGGCCGGATCTGGCCCCAGCGCCTCTGCCCGAAGGCAGGAGCTCCTGGCCGCGACCGCTGCCCAGGGGAGGGAGGCTAAAGGTGATCCCTGGGATCTGGGAGATTTAATAGGGAAGGGAGAATATGGAAAATCCACAGCTACCTATGGAAGGAGAGCAGGGAGCACTGGATGGAGAGGAATTACTGCTGGCCTCTCGACAGCTTCTAGCTGCAGCTTCGAGACATGGAAATGAAGGAAGGGGGGAAGAAAGAGCAAAGAAATACACAATCTTTCACGCCTCGGAATCCGTGTAGATATTCAGTCTCGATAAAAATAAAGCAGCCTCGGAATGACACTCCTCCGAGCGAGGAACAAAAATATTGCACTTAAAAATAACGCACCGCCACGGAAGATGTGCTGCCTACCGAAACTCGTGGAGGCAACAGGGATACAGGACTCCCGGGACCGGGATTGCCCCCACCTCTCCTGGCCCCACACGTCCAGCAAGGCCCCTGCCCTGTGAAAGGAGCAAAGAGAAGCAGCAGCTCCAGCCAGGGCCGTCAGAGAGCGGCCTCCATCTAGGAACGTTTAATTCTCTCATGGATTTTTTTTTGTCTATCCTCTACATGCTAAATAGGGCTGGTGGAGGAGGAAAGGAACAAGCCATTCCTCTCATGCAGGCGATGCGCAGGAGCGCTGCTGTTCCCTGCTCCTTGCTCATACCTTGCCGCCCAAGGCCTATTCGGGCACCAGGGCGTTATTTTCTTTTAAATCCCATTCCCCGCGCTTGTTCCCGGCGGAGCAGGGAGCTCAACCCCTCCGGGAAGGGAAGGAAATGGAAAGAAAGGGAAGGAAAGGGAAGGGAAGGAATGGGATGGGATGGAAAGCTAAGGGAAGGCCGCCGAGCGCCGCGGAGCCACCCGAGGGAGCCCAAGGGGCTGCGGGCGCTGCGCGGGTCCCCGCGGAGGGCAGCGCGCCCGGGGACGAAACCCCCGCGGGGCCGCGCGGGAGATGCTGTTCCCGTCGCTCCGCTTTCCCGCTTCCCTCCCGCGCCTGCCCGCAGGATTGAGGCGGGGAGGACCATAAAGGCACGAGAATATTCACGCACTGCAGCGTATTCTTTCTAACAGCCCCTTCGCGGCCTCGCATGAGGTTTGGCCACCCGAAGCGGGGCTCTTTGTTGCCCCGTTCGCCTCTGGAGCTGTCAGGGGGCAAGAGGAAGGCCTAGGGACCCCGTGGGCTTCCTCAGACCTCGGCTGGACTCGGGCGCCCAGGGAAGGGGAGGGAAGGGAGAGGGGCCGGCAGCACAAAGGTGGATCGGAAGTCCGAATTAGTTTGCGAATGGTCAAGAAATTCCAGGCACGTTCCTCCCCCCTCCGCGAAACCGGGGCAAGTTGCAAAATTGTATTTACAAGTAAAAACAAGTTTAGAATTTACCTCTCGTCAATTCATGGCTGAATAATCTGCCTAGGGCAAAAGCAAAAGTTTAATGTAAAGAAAAGAAACTTAAAAAAAAAGGAAAGGAAAAAAACGCTGAAATACTGTTAGTCATGCAAATAAAGGCTCCTTTCAGCGCATTACAATAAACTGCGGGCCCGAGGGGAGGAGCCGGAGCCTGGCGAGGGCGAGGAGTTCATGTTTTTGTTTTCCCTTAAAGCCACAAAACACCCCCCGAAAAGTCTCGGGCGCTCCCCGGGGACACCCCCGTGCCGCGGGGAGGCGGCCGAGCCGTGCGGGCTGCGCTGCGCGGAGCCGTGCGGAGCTGCGCGCCCCGC
>JAUBOD010000837.1:1785133-1895741 GCA_032353885.1 Nothura maculosa | reverse complement strand
TCTTTCTTTCTTTCTTTCTTTCTTTCTTTCTTTCTTTCTTTCTTTCTTTCTTTCTTTCTTTCTTTCTTTCTTCAGGGTACGTCCTCATCCACACTCACTCTCCTCACAAATAAAAATAAAGAAAGAAAAGGGACAGGTTGTGGCTGGGCACATCCCGCAGCTCGCGGGTTGGCGGGGGTGGGAGGCACTTTCCCAGCTTTACACAGCCGTGAGTTTAGACGGGACGACCTCTCGATGGCACAAAAGTGCTTTCGGATTCCCTTTCCGATCCTCTTCCTCCTGGCTCACCCAGCTCTTTGCAAAACTGATCCCTTCTCCGGGACGCGAAGCTTTCCCCCTGTCCTGGGGAAAGGGCTTCGGGCCGGGCCCCCTGCTTAGCGCCCACCCCCAATCCCTCTTCCAGGAGCCCTCGGCCCTTCCCTCGTTTCTGCTGGAGGGGCTGCCAGCAGGAAGACAGGACCTCCCCACACACCGGGACCCTCTGTAGAAACTCCTTTCCCAAGCAGTGGGAGCTCCGGCTCCTTCATCTCGCCCTCAAATCTACTTTTTAACTACCAGTGGCACCGTTATGTCTTTTCCTTTAGTTTTATTTTTCCAGTTTTTTTTTTCTTTTTGTTTTCTTTTTTTTTTTTGTAACTTGAAAAACAAAATTCCCAAACTTTTGCAGGTGGGCGTAAGCGGCCGAAGCAGCGCGGCGCTGCCGAAGGGGGCGCAGAGAAGTCAGCCCCTCTCCTGGCCGCCCCCGCAGCTCCGGTGCCGTCCTACAGGTTCAAGTGTCCCTAAGGATTTGGGAACAAAGGCTGCCCATCCCAGCTCCGCCACGCACGGATCTCCATTGTAATTAAAAAAAAAAAAGACTTTGCCCTGTTTTCCAGACTGCAGTTACTGAAGGTCACATGGAGAGGTCAGGGCTCTGCACCCCCTATAAATAGATTTTGATATTTAGACAGCTATTGCTACTCAATATTAACTTACAGGATAATGGCGAGAGATAGCGTATGCGCTGAACCTGTTATTCACGAGTGAGCAGCAGCTGTCGAATACAATTCTCGTCTTTTGGCCCTGTTTGGTTGCAGCGCAATCAATAGGGCGAAGGGCGTCTTGAGGCTTGGGGCAGAGGGGAGGGGGCTCGAGAGATGGGGCCGTGTGAAGGCCACAGAGAGATGAGGTGGCCCCCAGGTAGCCCAGGCCATGGCCAGGGGGGAGAGGGTTTTAGGGGTAGAATCTGGCAGTGCCCGTTCAGTTCTGGAGCTTCTGGCCCCTTGCTTTAATGGGAGGGGTCCCTGTGGCCCTGCACCCACACAGCCTCGTCCCCCCATTTCTCACTGTACAACCCACCGGTCCCAGGTAGATCCCCCTTGGAGGTACAGGGTTCATTTACTGTTTACAGAGCATTCAAAGGAAGAGAAGCTCTTCAGCTGTGGGTGACAGTTGAAGGGAGCAGGGAGAATTTTTGTCTCCACATTTTCTCCTCCGCTTGACCCCAGCTCCTGCAACGAGCGGAAAGGCTCTTGCACTCTTCCACATTCCTGGGTGCCTGGACATTTATTTGGGCTGCGACTGACGCGAAATTCCCGCCTGGGACCCAGGAGGCGCCTTTGAAGGCAGCACCCCCGTCGGGATGTGCTTGGAGGAGCTTCCCTGGTTCCCTTCCCACCGAAGCTCCCGCGCGGCGCCCCCGCATCCCTGCGCGCACTCGCGCAGTGGGACTGGGGCTGCCCCGGGGGATCTGCCCCAGGGACGGGAGCGCCGGGGGGCATCGACACCCTGTTCCTAAACGAGGTTCCCGAAAAGCCTCCTGGAAAAAAAATGGGCACTGCAGTGCCAGGTTTATCCCAATAAAAATCCTCTGCCGCGTGGCCGGGAAAATGCACTGGCTTCGACTTCGGTGCTTCAGCCACTTACCTGGCCTGGAGCGGGACAGGAAGGGGACCTTTATTGTTACTAGTTTTTCTTGTGAACTTTGTGGTGAAAAGTGGCAGCCCGAGGAAGCGCAGAGCACAGTTTAATTGAATCAATAAAGTGTCTAAGAGAGTTGGCGAGATTTGATTTCCCTCCTTCGCTCATTCCACTCGATCTCTAAGGTCCTGGTGTAACATCTGGCACTGTGCGCGTGCGTGTGTGTACCGGGCACTGTCTCTTATTCTCAGGAAAGGGATTATTGCCAAGAAAGAGACACAAAGGAGGCACTTTGAGGATGGTCCGGCTTCCCAAAGCTTTCCGGTTTTAAAACTAGCGTGAAGAGTAATGAAAAAAAAAACCAAAAAACTTTCGGCCAAACTTTGCCACAGCTCCGAAGGCGGCAGCGCCTTTTCCCTCGCGCCGCTCGGGCAGCCAAACGGGGCCACAGGAGGCCACGCGAGTCCGTGTCGCTCCGTGGGGCGCCTATGGGAGCGGGGCTAGGGAGCAGGGGCGCGTTATCCTCATGACGCCTTCCCTTCTCTTCCTTTCCCGGGGCTTTCGTGGGCTCGAGGTGTTTCTTAAGACGAGGCACCAGGGAAGTCGTCCTCATACGTAGAGTTGAGTGGTGTTTTTTTCTTTTTCTTTTTTTTTTTTTTTGAGGTGCCGTCCCCATCCATTTTTAACCACAGTGATTACTAAATTAATAGCAGGCCCTAAGACAGATGTCAAAACGTCTTGAAAATGTTTATCTGTGAATAATTGAGAAGGTGGTAAGACGCATTATCTGATTGTGTAATGAAATATGTATGAGGAACAGCTGTTGGCAATAGTCACCTCCCGCCGTTTCATTAGCCTCGAGCCTCCCCTCTAAAGCGGCGCTTTGCCCGCGCTTGTCCCCTCGCAGCAGCGCCGGCCGAACCGCGCCCGCGGAGCCGCCAGGGGAAGAGGATCCAGGCCAGGCCAAGCCGGACCAGGCCAATCCAGGCCAAACCAAGCCAAAGCAAACTAAGCCAAGCCAAGCCAGGGGCTCTGCCCGTGGGCCTCTCCCAGGCAGTCCGCACCGAGGGGTCTCTTTGGGCAGTGTGAAGCTGAGGAGGCTGCCTGGGAGGAAGGCTCCGGGGTGCTCCCGAGCCAAGGGGCGGTTAAGGTTTCACGCGGGGCGGCCGCATCCTCGCCCGCTTCGCGCTGACACGGACTCGCCGACGTGGAGCATATGCTGCTGCGCTGCACTGTTTGTGTGCGGCACCAGATGTTGCTCCGCATCCCATTGTCTGGGGACAATGTTTAGTTCAGGTTAAAATATCTTTGCTTAAACCGCTCAGTTGGCCATTGTGTGAGCATTAGTGAAGTGTCATGGAGAGGTAATGGGAAGTCCGGCGAGGTTAGCTCTCCGAGAGTGGCCAGGAGGTCCCTGGTTCATGGTGGGGTTACAGCCACCACTGTCATCTTTTGTTTTCCCTCCTCAGAGAACCCTTGTCCTTCCTCTAAAAGGATGTGCCCCGCGCTCTGTCCCTTCGCGGCTTTCTCCACCGCTCTCATGAAACGGCCCCGTGTTTGTTTTTCTAGTTCCCCTAAATCGCCCCAAAGAGGAAAGCCGAGCCTGGTCGTTTGCGTCATCGCCACCCCGGGCCCGGCGGGGCCAGGAGAAACCGGGCGCCGGGTTCCCGCGGCCGCGGCGCCTGCCCCGGGCCCGGAGCGCGGAGCGCGGGCGCGCAGGGGGCTGCGCGGCGCGGGGAGCCTTCAACTGCCTCCCGCCCGCAGCCCGGGCAGCCGCGGCGGCCTGACCCGTGGAGAGGCTTTAGAGGATGGAAAAGGAGGGAGGGGAAAAAAAAAAAAAAGGAGGAAAAAAAAAACCCTATAGACTTTAATCGGATTTCTCCCCAAACACTTCTGGAATGTCGTTGTTATGCATCTATATGGAGATCATTATTTATAAATGAGCGCGTTCGGTCAGTCGCAAAGACTTTAAGAGCCTGGATTTGTGTCATTAAGTTGAGGGCGGGTAGAGGGACTTAGCCGGGGACGGAGGTGCCGGCGAGCCCCGGCTCAGCTCGGCCCGGCTCAGCTCGACCCGGCCCCGGCGCAGCTTGGCCCACTCGCCGGCCCGGCCTGGCTCGCACAAAGGAGCCGCATTTCTCCCCCTCAAAAAATTAAAAAAAAAAAAAAAAAAAAGGACGATCCTGGCAAAGGAGGCTGTGCGAGAGCCCGGCTCTCTCTCCCCCACAGTTTTATAGGTCGAGATAAACTCACCCTTTCTGCTCCCTGGCATTTGCGAAGCCACTTTAGGCTGCAGTTAACATGCCCCTGAACGCCCGAATTAAACAGAAAGGCACATCGGGCATTTCAGCAGCGAGAGAGGGGCTTTGGCGAAGCAGCGCACTAAAAGTGAATGTATTTGTGCTATTCCTCGCGTTTTTGCTTGTGCATAATCCCTTATGCCTTTTATTATAATCCTACACATTACAGTTAATCTGTAATGATACTGCTTCAGAGGGACCTGTTGCACACAGTGCTGGTAATTTGTAACCTTGGTAACAGTTTTAAATAAAGATTATAACAATGATGTCAACTGTTTTTATTCACTATACCGTAAATGGGGTCTCAATATTATTATGTCTGTGGAGGACACAGTTTAAGGAACAGTTACGAGGTTCCACTTTACTTACTATAACAGGAATTATCACGTTTTACCTTGTCCTCGGTAAACATGATCGTAGCTCGAAATAGTGTAAAGATTTTCGAGCTGTTGGGGATTCTGTAAACTTTAATTTTCTGAATGAGGGGGATATTATTATGAATTAGGGTTATCAGGATCCAAGTACCTTTACCAAGAACATTTTCGTCTTCCAGAGCAATATCTCGGAATAAGTACTACTTAGAAACCCTAATGAATAATGCTAACGCTGAATCTACCATTAGCTTTGTGCACAAGCTCTACCCTCTATTAAAGCTAACATAAAATGTTCAGAAGCTGAAAGCAAAATTAAACGTAATTGCTTTTATTTACCTATTGCTTTTATACCATAAAATATTTTTAGCTGCATATATTAAATAGCATCCACTTCAATTATTACTGCCATATGTATTAATCCATTTTTTTCTGTATTAAGTACACCAGCATTAGTTATAAAAATATGCACATATACATATATGTATTTCATATAGTATGCTCGCCAAGATATATTTCACTTCCCATTAACAAAAATGTTCTTGTGGAAGACGCTATGAAGCATATTTTTCATGCTCACTTATTAATAATCACAGTTGTCAAGAACTAGATACACAGATTGCAAAAGCAAAAGAAATATTAGATGGAAAATGAAATATACAGTAGAATTGAAGCATAACTATTTTTCCTCCTTAAAATAAAAAATTTGTAGAGTGAAAAACTGAGCTATTAAGCTTACTTAAAAGATGGCTTTGTTGGTTTAATTATACTGTAGTTATTTTATAAATATGTTTCAAAGGAAGCTTGCCATATTGAATGTCAATGAAGCCTGTAAAGAAAAGACTTACAAAAGCTAATGCATACCAAATACAAAATTTTAGTCATTAGCATTCCTATTTATTACAAACTAAAGGAACCTATTAACAGACAAGAATTTCTATTTAGCTAGCATTACAATGTTTAGCCATTAAAATAAAAAAGGACAAAAAAAGATTTTCCCCCCACTTAGAACTGCATATTTTTTTTTTTTTTCTTCGAAAGACAAATGTATCCAAAAATCCTGATAAGGGAGTCTATGAGTCTTCATCATTGCTGGCTGTACCAAACCAAACCCAGCACTTTTTTTTTTTTAATTTAAGCAAAACTTTTGCTCTTTCTGAAGGACAAGATTAGTCTGATTAAGAATCCTACTCATTTTGCCCATATTTGAAGCGCTGAATCTGGGGAGCTTTGGACTACCTAATGGCTACTGGGCCAGCCTGGAAGCTGCAGATCCTCATCCAAAGGCATGGGGTGCTTTCCTCTTGGGCTCGGATGGGGATTCAGGATGGGGTAACTGTCATCCTGCTTAGCCCTGAGGGAAGAATGACTACAGTGTTCAACAAACGTGACAGGCTGATAACTGCGGGCTTATTTTCAGTACCTGTCGCAAAGCCGGCATATTTGTTCATGTTGTTCAAGCATTCCACTAATACCTCTGAGCCTAAAGTTTACCCTTGTTAAAAATGTGCAGAAATACACTTTTTCTCTTTCAAAGATGTGTAAACACCTGTAACACATTTCAGACCTTCTTAAAAGCATTATGTGTGTAACTATATAATAAATATTATATATCACGTACAGAAGACAACTAATTTTATTGGTGTTTTTCACTGGACTACAGTATTTTATATAAAAAACAGAAGCTTTTGGGGGCACATATTTCTGACAAGGTAGCCATCTGATATATCTTTTCCTCCTCATTGCATGTGACACAGACCTTGTCTCCTGAGCTGAGGAGTATCATCTGTTCCTTGAGACTCAGTTGTGTCTATTCAAATTGACAGAGAAATTCAAAACAAGACCCAAGAAGCAGCACAACTGTGACAGAGCTTCTGGATGACGGATGCTGTCAAACGCCTGTTTTGCCTCAAAGATTACTTCAGTTTTCAAAGAATTGGGGGAGGAGGGGCGGGAAGTGGTTCGGGAGAGTTCATGCAATGCTGAGCACAACCCATAGGTTTAATCTGTGTTTTCTGGTTTTCATTGTTCTTTTACAAAAGAGGCTTTAAATTTAATTTAATAAAGGGTTCAATTTGACTAATAAGGATCACCTTTGGTTTTGATTTTGTGAGAGCAGAATGAAGAATCTCACAAAGAAACTGCAGAGTCTAAACCTCCTGCCTAAGAAAGGCAGGTTCGCCCTCACTCCATCTACAGGATCTGTGAGTACAAGAAATTTGTTCTGCTCAAAGATTTCAGCTCCTAGGCTTTGTGCTGTCTTTGTAAGGACTGCTTGCTTACAGCTTTTACGGGAACATATGAGTAGCTTAACTGAAATTGTTCCACCATCAGCACATCGGGGAAGATAGGAAATGTTTTGGATAAAGAAGTCCCTGTATGACTCCAGCTCCGTGATCCATCTTGCTGCTTTCCACTAATGAAAACAAAACTGATCTGAAAATTGCATGAGTGCGATGTCTGGGGATAACAGTCTCATGAAATCCAAATGATGCAAGCTGTCTCTGATTTTACTGAGATGAATTAGAATTTGGGAAGAAGAATCTCATGGAAAATTAAATGTAAAAGCAGTCAGAGCTTGTGAAATTTTAAGAACTCTCACTTTTCCTGGGAGGTAGTTTTGGAGTCAGAGATTTTCACTCCCTTTTATTATCAATGAACAGTTCAGGAGGCTGCAAACAGACAACTCAGATTAAAAATAAGCCTGGAGGAATCTTGATGTTGTCTCTCAAGTATTGTAACCTTCACAGTGAGAGTTTTTTTCCTGGCCAGCATGTCTATAAACCAAAATGAAGCTGATCCGCAGATCTACAAATCAGGCGCTCCTGGAGAGAAAGGCAACGTCTTGAAGGTCCTTCACTTGCACTTAGATGGTGTGCTAGATAGCCACTATCAGAAGTTCTCCAACAGAGGGGTTTTCTTTTGCAATGATGTCGCTGCCTACCAAGACCAAATTGATTTCTCTGTAAGCCCTGTTGCTAGAGTGGTAAATACATCTAAAGGAGAAACAGTAGAAACTATAATAGAATGAACGTCAAATGAAGTTCAGACAAAAGCAAAAAAAAAAAAAAAAAGAGCAGCCCTATGGAAGAAAAAGCAGTGTGATGAATCATTCCTTTGTTCCAACTGTCCCTTGAATATAAAGTAGAATACAAGTGTTTGAAAAACAACAACAACAAAAGCTCATATCACCACGTTTGCAACAACACTTTCTCCCTTTTTTCACTTCAAACCATCCATAGTCTTTTGTAGGCAACAGAGCAATTTTGGAAAGATTAATCTATCGAGTCTAACAACTTTCTGGTGTAACTTCAGAAAAGTTGATTGCTTATTCATGTGGAAGAGAGTACACCCAACTCGGTTTGCCTGGTTTTGCTGCTTTTGCTGGTTTGTGAGGCCATTCTGGTAGCTGCAAATGGCTTCTCAAGTGACATTTGCTGACATTCAGTGGCATATATTTATCAGTATTCTTCACCCTGCTTCTATACATGAAATCCATTTTATTTTGTTCTTCATAGCAGCCTCCTTTCTCTGTCCATGCCCTAAAAATGATAAATGGCAAAGTGGCGTATTTCCCTAGCTGCACTAAAATGTCACCGTGAAAAATCTTTAATGGCCTAAGTGTAGCTTTTCAGGTTATAACTTGTCAAGTTAACGGAGAGATTCTAGAGTTTCTCCTTAATCCAAGGTTCTTTGGAACCACACAACTGCAGGCAGAGACTAATTATAAGGTACACCAGTCAGACCAAGACAAAATTAAATGAAGAAGAAACCATTTGATACTGTCTAATTTTATACTTGCTTTCAGTCTTTGTGCTTTGTACCTGTTTTCCTCCATTTAGGCTAGCTTTGTGTGCATGCCAAGGCTTATGTTATTTTAAACTTGTTGTTTGTAAACAGAATACGGGATATGTTTGTACTGTTCCTCCAACTAGGGGTGCCGAGAGAAACTAGAACTTCCTTGTACTGACCAAACTAATGATACACATTAAGAAACAGTCTCTGATGGCATTTTTGATTGTAAAGAACAAGAACTGAAAATGTATCACTATCCTTTTACAGATCGAGTACTAAAATAGTGGAAGAACAACTGACTTAGACTCCCAAGGCAAACTCAGAAATACAATGTTCTTGCCCTGGACTCAGCGGTCTAGAAGAATATTTTTCTTTCTGTTCTATTTTAGGTGTCTGCAATCATCTCTCTGGTCATAATACTCAGGCTCACAAAAGACCCGTGTAAGAAAAAGCATAGCTTAGAATACATTCATCCCAAATCTGACCACAGATGCTAACTAGGATTCACTGTTCCTTAGTTTCATTTACATTTATCTTGAATAGTTAGAAGAATTGGAGAACTCTAAAAGGACACCCTTTCTATGATCCTAAAATGTTGTCCTTATACTTCCCTGTATTTAAGGATGAAGAGCACAAAACAAAAGAAATGCTAGAACCAAGAGGAATGCTTGTTTCACAGTGAATGATGAACAGTCCATTTTATCTGCCAAATAATCATTTTTTAGTGCTGAGGGACAGCAGCACCAACTCAGTTCTTCCCATGAAGTAGAAAGAGGCTGAAACTGTTTTTACTTTATTTCCCCACTTGTGAATTTTGTGTTTTCTTTACTAACGAGAACAAGCAACTGTAAGTCCTGCAGTGCTCTTCAGCATAAAATACTTGACTTCTTACCAAGAGTACAAGTGCTTCTGGGTAGAGACTGTTTTTCTCTTCTGCCATTCTCTACATGGAAGTCTACTTTCTTACAGATGTGCTATTGCAAGTCCTCCGTACTCTTATAACCTTTCAGTTCCCCCAGAAATATGGGGACCATATTTCACCCTTTAGGATTTAAATGATGTGGATATTGTGTGATGACTTTTTACAAAGATGCAACTTTAAATCATTGTGCCTGCTAACTATATCCACTGGGGAAACATCTCTTTTCTGATTAACCTTAAAATCATAGCAACCTTAGGAAAAAGTATGTTGTGAATTCATCACCTTTCATTTCACCAAAATAAAAAAAAGTGTATGTACTGTATATGCTTAGATCATCTAATATTTTGCATTCAGAACTCACTTTATTTCTGAGCAAAGTTATAAGAAAAAGAAAACTCTTCCATTAGAATAATTGACACAATAATTGACATATTGGAAGTGAGGTTTCTGAATATAAAAGAGGACTTATTTCTCCAAGTTATTATTATTATTACTATTATTATTATTTTTCCAGTTAAGCACTTGATTTAGGTTGTACCGTTTCGATATTGAACTTATCTGCAGAAAGCCCAGGCAGCTGCCTGCTCCCATACACTTGTATGTGTACACAAAATGTTTACATACATTTTACATTCCTTCAGAGAGAAGCACACAAAGAGCTTTATGTCTTAGAGAGCAAATCATCATTTTGCCTTCATGCTGAAGTTGCCAGTGATGCACCTATTTCCAAGCACAGCATTATGAGAACTCCTGCTCTTCTCATCTATTTAGTTCACCTACTGATGGCCTTTCAAATACAACAAGCTTGTAGGTGCACAAGTACCCAGCTTGGTTTTGAGAAAAGATAGAGGAAAAAATGGAGATAAAAGTTTCCTAAAAAGACTTATTTATGAGAAATGTTGCCACTTGTGTCTCTTTTTTTTTTCCCAGGGAGAACACAGTTTATTGTGGTATCTGACATGTATGAAGGCTCCACTGTCTTTTGCCAGCACTGAAAGGAAGACTGCATGCACAGATCTGCAGTCCAAGTTGAATGCAAAGATTATCGAGTACTTCAGAGCAGACATAAAAAGCATCACTGCTATCAAACTGGATATTGTATTACCATCCTATCTTTCAGCCCTCTTTTTAGTCTATAATTGCTACTGTAGAAGACAGTTATACAGCCTTCTACAGTGTATAACTGTATCTCTAATAACATTCATGAAAAATAAAACATTTAAATGCAAGTGTGCACCTTTATCACTGAAGAGGTGCACCCACTAACTAAATTCAAATATCTTTTTTTTTTTTTTTTCTCTTAATGATGTTTTAGAAGCAGCCAAATTGCTATAGAAATATAAAAGTTTGACTGTTTCAAGAGCATTTGTCTGCGGTCTAATTTTGCTCCATGTCAAAGGAGACCAAACTAAGAAAATACCACAGTGCAGAGAAACTTCACATCTGTGCAACTCCCCATAGACATTACAGGCACAATCCTCTCTGCATAAATAAATCCATTTGAGGAGCTGGGCACGAATGTTTTGGAAAATCCCACCCACATGGGACAGCCATAGGTCAAATGAAAAATAGCATAAGCTATTAGGTAAAGCTATAGCTTATAAAAATTATCCTCAAGAAAGGTACACAGGTTAGCGCACCTCCAGGGCATCCTTAGAGCACACTTCAGCAAGTAACAAAGTTATCTTTGGAGAGCAATCATACCAAGCTGTCAACCCTGTAAGGGCAGATTTAGGTGTCTCTGACGTGTCAGTTGTCTTCTTTGCCACTTCACTGAGGCTATGATATTTCAGTAAGAGGTAATCACTGTTTATCGATGGACTGAAAATCCACAGAACTTTCCTCCATAAACATTTCTTTAATGCGTACCTGGGGTATTTCCCCATCACGGCACTGCCTCTCCGCATTCATCTATGTGTTTGCTTAACTCTCACAGGTCAGTGCTTGTTTGTCTGCACTTTTTAAATCTCAATTTACAGAGCATAAACTTCATGGGCAAACCTTCTCTTTCTACAAAAGACTCCCCAGTTCGTTGTTTTTATACTAGTTGTATCATTTAAAAGGAACAGATTTGTTTTTATATCTCACTAATGTAATGCAGGTCATTATCCTCCCTTGAAAAACTGATGTCTTTGCAGAGAAGTGGCCTGATTCAGTGGATTTGCAAATAATTTGTACTGTCGATGCCACATTTTTGTTGCAATTTCTTCCAAAGTTTGACTCACTGCTCCAAAAATATTTACCTTTGCAGATTGGACTTATGATTTCTTCTAGCTAATTCTAAAGCAAACACTTTAAAAATGGAAATTTGTGGAATAAGCAAAGATAGCTCCCAGAGACTGAGGTCTTAATTTGGCTGCAAGGCGAGTGCAGTGACAACAGTGACAGAGAGTAGATTGCATCTGCATTTCAGTCATGTCACAGCAAAGTCATGACCACTGCAGCACCTTAACCCAAACCACAGGTTCTCAGCTGTGTGCACAGCAGCAGTATTTGGTAAACAGAGGTTAAATAGAGAATACAGTCCAATCCAGGGGAAATCTTTAGAATAAATGATATGGTATTTTTTAATATGGTATATTTTATGTCTAACTTGGATAAAAAATACCCATTGGAGACAGTTGTCATTTTGGTAGACAAAATTTTACTTATTCTTTAAAGATGTCCTATTCATATTCCATTGTAAAGTAACTGTTGGAACTGAGTATGATTTGACTGCTCTCTGGGTTAGAAATGAGGGCTGTTTTAGGTTGGCAATTAGTATCAGAAGATGAAGTCAGGCTTAGGAAAGGGAGAAAACGCATCTTCTACTCAGTCCTGTCATTACTGTTGTATTTGGTGCTCATAGAAGCTTTTGCTGGCAAATAATAGAGATCTGCTTCATAACAACAAATCTGTTTCATAAAACCCAGCCATTTCTAGAGTGTTCCTCTCTTCAGAGTGTTTCACCAAAATTAAGGCTGAGAAGTTGCTACTGCTGTTATCATACCACTTTTTTTGAAATTCCCTATTTCCTTCATCACATTACTGTGTACCAAAACATAGTAAAATTCAAAATCACTTCCCTCCTCTTTCTACACTTTAATTTCATCTGCTTGCTCCTCTGTAGTCCATTTCTATCTTCTTTGCTTTGCTTACTCAAATGTTCCCCCTGTCCATCCCTGCCTGCTCCCATCTCCTTCATGATACTTGGGACAGCCTGTTTGTACTGGCTACTATGAGAATCTTTCACTACTCTTTAGAATCACTTTTGAAAAGAGCTTCTTCATTTTTATCATCAACACACCACAAGTGTTTGCTCATGAAGTTGATTGTTTCCATTTGATGGCATCTTGCAAGAGAAAATATGTCTGATCATCTTGTTATGCAGGGTTCAGACCTGATCGGAGTGGCACTAAGTTAACTCACTCCATAAAACTCTTCAAGATTTCATCAATGCTCAAGTTCTTCACTATAGCAAATCAAAGATCTTTTTTTAACCATCTCACCTAGCATACTGTTTACTCAGTTTCAAATTCCTAACTGGAGATGAACGTGCCGATGCACCCACAGATTGACAGTTATCCTGTGTTAAGTTGCACTCCACAGCTCCTCATCTCCTGCTAGAGATGTTCTACTTCCTATAGGATCATATTCTTGGGAGTCGTTATCTAAATTTAGGTCACCATGTATGAGGTGAACCTCTTACAATTGCACTGCAGAACTGCACTGAAACCAAGCTGTATTATCTAATGAAAATTCATTTCACTGAAAAATCCCCAATCAACTCTAATTTGGAATCCTCAGCTGAGCTGCAACCGCTGTGAGACACATATAGTAAGAGACAGATCTTGCTGTGAAGGGCTGGCGGATTAGAGAGATGGAAGCTGAGAAAAAAGCAGAACGAAAAGGTGAAATGACTTGCTCAGAATCATGAAATGAGTCTGTGGCAGTTTTAGGTCTTCCCAATCCTCGCTACCTCTCACGTCCTCAGCTTAAAAAGCATGGTTTACCTAACTATCTTTTCACTACCTGGATTGTTCTTGCATGTAGAAATACACATTGGTGCACATGTTCAACAGTTTTGAACTTTTTTGGTTAGGATGAGACATAACGTACATATATAGCATCCTCCAAAACTCTGAGGTGATAGATAACATGCTTGTCATGGTAAGGTGATATAAGAGTAGACTGTGGTGTTTCAGAACAGGAAAAAAATAAAGGACAAAGAAAAATCAAATATTGTTTAAACTGTGTCAGGTGCTCTGGATAAGGTAAGACCTCTCTGAGCCTATACAGATTGTTAAACTAATACTATATTTAGAATGTGACTCCATGTTTAAAATGGTAACTTCTTCCTTTAGAAGCTTCCCCAAGATTCTGAAAATATTTTATCTATTTTTTAAATCACAAGAATTATCTTTTCTCATATAGTCATATACTGATTTGTAGAAACAAATGGAGATAGCTCATGGTATTTTACAAATAATGCAACTATGTGTTTTGTGTGTTTTTCCCCAAGAGCTTTCTGAAACTAAAATTTCCCTTTGATGACAGCTGGTCCATGCCCCTAAGGAGAAAGACGCTTATGGTAAGGCTGAGGTTAATGATTTTAATTTGCAGGTTTTGTGAAAATATCGTTTTTCTTTTGCAGAAACTTCTATCTCTATTGTTTTAAGAAAAGCAAAGATACTTCAATAAGGCTTTACATTTTATTATTCCTAAAACACACTTAATTTCATTTTACTATATAACGTTGATATGCTAATAAAATAATTGTTATTCCAAACATGCTTTGTGAACTTGAATAGCAAAGTGAAGTTTATATATTTAATCAAATCTATTCTGTAATGCTACTGGAAGATGCAGCAGTGTTTTCCACTAATATTTGCTTGACTTTTGAAATGCATGTACATCAGCCAAGTTCTCATCATTGTGGGTCCACTTTCTATGACTCTGACTGTCCAACAGTTGATTTTTTTTAATGAATGTTTGCAGAAAGTTAACAATGCAAAAAATCCAGAAGGTCACATTGGCAACTATTTCACATGGGCAACTATTCTTGCTGGAAGGTCTTTTTTTAACTTATCTTACATAAGCTTTTGGTGAGTAGCTTGGCTAGGAAGTGGTGACATCTTTCTAGAGTCTATGGTTGTTTGTATCAGGATTGACTCTGAGCTGGGACATCTCTGGGAGAATGTACTGTCCTCAGGGAGTGTGAGTAAAAATAGACTCCAGGTAGGAGACCTGAAGGCTCTCTCCAGGAGGCAAAGATGCAAATGTGGATATTCTCATTTATAGGCTGATATTTTATTAAGCTTTTGCTACATGGTGTATATTTAGCACTGCTAATAGTAGAAGCAGAAAATGAAATCTAAAGTCTCCTAAAATCAGCATCACTATATACTTGTTCAAATTATCTTAGCTGGAAATCTCATTCGAGCTAAGACATTCTTCTTTTCAGAGGTGTGACTCCTGTTAGGTAATTATAGAAATAGGAATATGATGATTTTACTCTTAACAAACGTACCATTGTAAAATGTAATCCAACAGTTGCACCATATTTAAAAATGTTGTACAATAGCTGATGGAAGAATGATATTCTTACTATGACAGAATGAGGATCAAGTATGCTGATTTAATACAGAAATGCGTCATTACCAGTCTGTTTGTTTTCAATCTCTCTGTTGGATTCCAAATGCTTTCTGCAGCATCTCTGTTCTGAAATATCCAGGGCAAAGTTACACGGATCTATCTTTTTTCTTTTTTTCAGGGGAAAATGGCAGCTGAGCAAAACTGGTCTCAAGCAAGCAGCAAAACAACAGTATGCAGCCAAATCTGGTAGTCCTTGTGCTGTAAATTCACATTAGTTCAACTAAAACCGAACACTTTTGAATGTTAAATTCACTCTATCATATCTGAGATTAGAAACGAGCCTTCCTTTTTGAACTCTGGAGTCGGAACTGAGAAAAAGCAGCAGGGTTTAACCTTTAAGCTCTTTGCTGACCTCTAAACCACACTTTGGATCATATCTGCCCTTGTGAATCTAAAGCCACTTGTAGGCATAACTAGCATTCCTTTTCCTTTTTTCTTTTCTTTTTTTTTTAAGTATACCTTGCATGCATTATAAAGCAAGTTGACAATTCAAAAGTTTGGCTCTTGTTCATAATGCCTTTATCACCTTTGCAAGATGTTCATCTTTGCAAGCAAATTATTATTGCATCAACACAAGTCATGCTTTGTGTCAAAATCACCTATGTGATTTCCAGATATAGATCTAAATTCTGTAATGTACAAACTACATGTTGATCAAGACTTAAGTTTTGCAGAAATCCGGTACTAATGTAGAGCCAATTAAAGTCTAATCAAACCTATGAACAACAATGTTTTAGTATCACATTTCAGAAGAAGTGAGTAGAAAATACTCCTTCAAAATTCCAGTACAATCAGACTGTTATTTTTCTTTAGCCATTTTTTCTTTCGCACATGGCTGCTTTGCATGCAGTGTCTCTCACATACTCTCCCCATACATATCTCACTTTGGTCTACTTAATCCAAACTAGAGGTGCAAATGACATAAAATGAACCAGTAATTTCACTTGGACAACATTTCACTACTTACCTAGTTGAAAGAATTTAATTAACATCTATTGCTTGGTACAAATAAAGTAGTCTAAAATTGACGATTGGCATTTCTCTTTTTAGTTTACACAATGATAGCAAAGTATCTTGCTATTCACATGGAAATTTGAATTCTAAGTGCCTCTGTCCTTAATGGAAAAAATGTCATAGGTAAAGTACAAGTTTATGAAAGCATGTATGTTTAAGAAGCAATGGCTATAGCACACAGAATATTCATCATCTGGACAAATATTCTCCTGCTGGAATGTTGCAGCGAAACAGACACAGCACACACTTGTGCACCATCTCTTGAATTTGAGCTGATTCTTTGTGCACTGAACTACTGCACTTAGGAACAGCCAAAAATTACAATAAATAATTTTGCTTTGAATGATGAATTCTGAAAATGACACATAGCCTAACTCAGCCGTCCAGTTGAGTAGACTTGAGAATAGCCATTGTAGCCTTTAAGAAGTGAATGGCTGCCTTCATAAATTTGCCTTCCCTTCATAAATTTGCCAGATCTCAACATAGTGAAGACATTGATTCTCAGGGGCTTTTAAAAAGATGGAGTGTTCATACATGGAGAGCAGAGACTGAATTATCTTGTAAATATCTTGTGAAATTGTTTGGATTATATATTGTGTACTTATTTATTTAACAATTTGGTGAAACAAAGTGCTTTACCTATTTTTTTTAACATCTCTTCTGCTGTGAAATTTCAGAAGATAACTAAACATCTGGGCAAATTTCTGGTCTATAAAAACTGGCAATTGTTAGCACATGGTATTCAATGAATAAGTGCATTATTATCTTGAAGTCCTTTATTGAATGGTGCTGTAGCACTGTTTCAGTTAAATATCAAGAAAATAAACATTTAAGAATATTATTTTAAATTCAAAATTACTTGAAAGGACTCAGATTGAATTTGCAAATCTAATCAAGAGTAAAACATCCGCCTCAGATTATGTTTTGCTTTTTGGAATGTTTTGACATAACACATTTAGAAAATACCTTTTCATGACTGAAATTAACAAAACAGATCTCAGTTATCCATTACTTAAAACAGAGTCAGTCCAGTTCTTGGAATGTTGAATAACTTTCAATAACAAAGTTCAATAACTTTGAATAACTTATTTCCATCATGACAAGTACTAGCTGATGCTCTCATTTGCAGATTAGCATTGGAGGCCAACCATGGAAGGCTAAAGTGCTGCTGTGTCACTTGTGTGAGTAATCTTATTAGCAGCATGGACAACCTGTGGAAGGGTCAGGAATGAGGAAACAATCCTAAATGACTTCTCATGTCTCAAGACGATACATGCAGCTACATTAGACAGACCTGTTGCATGATGCTACCAATATTTTCAAAAAATGCAAGGTCTTCATGCTTATATCCCCTCTCAGGGGTACCAAAATCATGAAAGCTTTTCCATATGTATTCAAATATTCACACTAAGAGAAAGAGCTCATACACATTCAAATTAATTTTAAATATTTCCCTCTAAATTTCTGAAAAATTGGTATTGATATAACAAATGTAAGGATACACTCACCTGTTTTCCATGGGTTCACCAGGACTAGAGAGCAACAGTTTGCCTGAGTCCTTAGACTATTGATGAAGACACTTTGGGTGAGATGTGAATTTAAAAACTTGAGGTAGAAAATGGAATCGGGGCCTGAAACACTCATGCCCTAGGGAAAAGAACAGACGATGATGCCAGTGGACAAACTGGGCAGAGAGCAACTTCATCATGTTTGGACGGAAAGCAATACTTATGTTGACCCTGACACAGGAAGTGTAATCTGAGAACAGTGTCTGTAGGTCAGTCCCTATGAGATGGACTTAGCTTGTGATGTACATGAGTGGTGTGGAGTGAGGCATGAGAAAGGAAGACATGATCTTCTCTGTCAAATGGGAGACTCCCTCTCAATCTGCTTGGTAACAAGTACTGCCAGAATATTAAGGAGCTTTATCATAATTAAGTCTTTGGTTCATCTATGCTATTATGTCACTATGTGCACACATGAAGAATGTAAGATGTGCCATACAAACAACAGGCACTGGCAACACTGAGCGTCCATAATCACTTCCTCTCCTACGCTATGCCTCTCTGAAAAAGAATGAAGAAAAAGAAAAACAAGTAAAAGTTCCACATTTTAGCAGTGCTACAAGACTTGTGTTTGTCTGCTTAGGAACAATAAAACCCCAAGCATATTCCAGGGAAGTGGTTTCAGGAGACAGCGTTCAATACATAAAAAGCTACACCAGTAAACTTTAAACATGCAAGATCTTAAAGCTATGAATTTAAAACTGCAAAGTGCACAGAAATAAAACCCTTGCGGAGACACTAAAATGTCTAATTCATTATTATTTTAAAAAAGATTAAAAAATAATTTCTTAACATTAAAGTGCAATCAAGCACTGAAGAAATTATTTAAAGTTTCCATAGGAAAAAAACACACTCTAAAATGCTGCAAGGGTATTGATGGCTATTAAATATTTACTTTTCTCTCTAGCTCACACTAGAAAGAGTAATTTGTATTTGGCAGAAACTGGCTGCAATTACATTAGTCAATCCAAAAGCCCAACTTGCTCATACAAAATGCAAACAAATTAGTTAAAATGGTCTAATTAGCAGACTGTAAAAATGCAAAGCAAGACTGGCATAAAAATGTGTGCTAGACAAGTATACTTTTTCAAAATAAACAGAAAGGCAAATATAAAACAGTCTAATAAGTCCAAACCATAGAACCCTAATGTAAAACTCACTCAATATTTGGAGATTATGTATTTTAAAGAAAAGTTTGTATGGATTAGGTAAACATTTTCTTGCAGTCCACATTAGGTCATAAAAATGTGGTTGTTACTGCAGCAGAATTTCTAATTGGATTCCAGTTCAGTAAGGCCAGGCCACATATTCCTTTTTGTGTGGGTATACATAACTCCTAGAGAAGTCAACTGGAGGGCAAAATAGCTTTGGAAAATGCAAGGAATTTAGGAAGAGGCCTGCAGAAGAAAGGTCAAACTATTTTTTAACAAGTTAGGTATTTGTTTCTACAGTTTAGATAAACAGTGGGAAGTACATGGGAATATGTGGAAACAGTTAGGGTACATGATAATACACCTTTGTTCTTATGGGAATTATAAATGATGTGCATTTTCTAACTTACTGGTTAAAAAGAATCACTTTATTATAGTTGTCATTGATATATTAGACCTGAGAAAAGGCTTTAGAATCTCTTACTTCATAATATTGTTAGAATTTCTTATTCTGTGGGTTTTAACTCCCAAGTTTACATACTACAGGTATAATAGGCCATTATGACTTGTTGTCTGTAATGTAAAAGGAGCTATTGTGAAGTACAGGTATGAGTATGTCATCATACATATCTCACCTCACCACATACTATTCTTCAAACTGACTAATTGTCTGGAGTGACATACTTCCTTCATGTCACCTGAGATATGGTAGAAGGTGGGTGGTTTTGGCAAAATCAATTAGGGACACATTCAAGAGACATTAACCGTGAATACCCTTTGGCAAAGATATGCTTTGATTTGGTATAGAGAATCTATGAAACATTGCAAGAGCAGAAATATCTGACTAATCTATTAGAAAATAATCACTGACAAAAGTGTAGCAGCCATAAGGTGTGGTCTTCATCATTTTGAATATACAGCAGCTGACTCATTGGATTATTTTCGCTGAAATAGTTGATTGAGACACCTTGATTCTCTCACACTGCCCTCAGACCTGTGGACATTCTTATGTCCACATAAGAATGGCAGAATATCTTACTCTACGAAAAAGTTCTGCTGATTTCTGTACCATTCAAGCAATAAGATATTGATGAATGTAAAGGCAGTAAAAGAAATTCCAGTGGAGTTATCAGAAAAAAATCAAAAGGCTACTTCCCTGTAAGAATTAAGGAACTAAGTCATAGAATCATAGAATTCTTAAGGTTGGAAGGGACCTCTAGAGCGTCACCTAGTCCAGCCTTCGTTGCACACGCAGGGTCACCTAGAGCATGTGGCACAAGATTGTGTCTGAGCAGGTTTGGAAGGTCTTCAGAGAAGGAGACTTCATAACCTCTCCGGGAAGCCTATTCCAGTGCTCTGTCACTCTCACCGTTAAGGATTTTTTCCTTATGTTTCTGTGGAAGTCTTTTGTAGTCTGGTATCTGACAATGCATTGAGTTGAGAATAGCAAAAATAACTACTCGCTTCACAGAAATTGTTATCTTTTTCACTGTCTTACCTTTCACCATATTTTCCTAACTCACAAAACACCCCACATACTGTGAATCTTGAATTTCATAGAACTCTCTAGCCAATGATTCTGAAATAAAGAGATTCTGGCTCCTGGCATCAAGCAAGCCATTCAGAGAGTCAATGTCTGAGGTATGAGGAAAGAAGAGTATGAGGTCTCACTCTGTGTTGCATCATATACATCACCAGCATAGAGATGGTAGTTAGGACAGCTGCTCTAACTTTGTTATGATCGTATCAACATGGCTAAAATTTGCTCCCTCTTTGCAAGATTCATTCAGAAAGAGTAAAAGGGGACATGATTCCAACCTAGTGAATACAGCAGGGCTGGTAACAGGGTTATGTGTTCTGCCTTCATTGCCTCTGTAGGTGGCTTCAGCAAGTCCCAGGGCAGCAGCAGCTTTCTGCCTAGTGGATGAGTCTTTTTACTCATCTCTTTACATGCTGCCATAAAGATCTCTTCTGCCCTAGTTGCCAAACCTCAGGAAAGGCTTAGATAGCTTACTGTTACTGTTTTCCCATTAGAATTATTCACTGCTTGCATGCAGTTCACCAGAGAAGGAGATCAGCTGGGAAGAATATGGTTAGGCCCCATGTGCCCTAACCCAGGTGGCCGCTTTGCCCATGCTTACCATGATGCCCAGATGGCCCAGCTGAGAAGCCTAAGAGGAGATGGGGCACATTCCCTCCCACCAGCTGCTAGGACAGCAGAGTGGTGTCTATCGTAAGCCAGGCTAACAAGTCAGTATACTTTAACAGAAAAGTTGACTTTGCATCTGCTTACTCCACTGAAGATATTTCTACCACTTTCAATGGCTTTAGCTCATGCATAGAT
Source organism: Nothura maculosa (assembly GCA_032353885.1). Lineage (NCBI taxonomy): Eukaryota > Metazoa > Chordata > Aves > Tinamiformes > Tinamidae > Nothura > Nothura maculosa. The sequence goes on along the minus strand of JAUBOD010000837.1, from coordinate 1,874,746 downwards.
TATATGTGGTGATCTCCATTTTTAGTGAAAGAAGGAGGTATATATTTGATATACACACATATATGCACATACAGATACACTACCTCTAAGTAAATCTGTGTAAAAAGATAAGAGTTGTGAGGAAAGGGCTAAGATCCTTTATGAAAGTGGAACAGGAGTAGATGTTAGATGGGAACGTGGGTGGGTTATAAAGTGAACACAACATGTGAAAGGAAAATGATAGCTAGAAAGTGATAAGAAAAATAATAAGCAGCGAGAACTATATTAAGAAATAATGTGGAAAGAAAAAAGAAGAGACAAATGGCAAGTAAGACTAAATACATATTTCATTACCTAAAACAATGTTTGTAGCTGCTATATAACAGTACAAATCAGGCTTGATTTCATGGATAAACATGACATGTTCACTACTGGGAGAAGCATGAGGGAAACAAATAAGAAAGAAAGAAAAAGAATAAATGGTCAGACAACAAAGTGATCTTACTGCTGGTGACCCACAGGAATCTGAGCTGAGATCTGTGTTAACACTGAATTACTCAAGGTAGCAAAGTTAAAACTGACTGTGAAGAATTAAAACAGATCTCTTGATACAGAGTGTCTGAGTAATAAAATAGAATTCAATAAATTCTAGGTCAATAAGTACAATGCATGTAGGGAAAACAACTACATCTAAATGGCTATATCTAAATAGTGCTAAATTAGCTATTTCATCTCAGGAAATTGATCTTGGAGAGGTTGATAAAGACATCAGCCCAGTGATCAGTGGCAATAAAAATTGGGAATTATTAGGAAAATGCTAAGAGACTGAATAAATTAATCTAAGGCATATCTAGTCAAAATTATTGAGTGCAGCATTCAGGTGCACTGCTCACATGTGTAATAGTGGGTGATAAAGCTGAGCAAGAGAACAAAGAGATGCTCTCTTTGGCCCTCATTGCAAACACTCGCTGTTGGCTGGTATTGGGGACATAATTTGGGGTAATGGGATTTTTTGGTCTGATCCAAACTGAATAGTCTTTTTGATAGTTTGTGAGATACAACCTAGAAAAGAAAACAGGGTACTATTTTCTTTGCAGGAGACAGAGAGGGTCTGTAAGGGATGTGAACCAAGTGGGATGCTATGGGGGAAAAGCTCAATTCAGTTTTATTTCTGAAGAGAAATAGTCTCTTTTCCACACAACTCCAAGGCTGCTTGAGGACTCTATTGTCTCGTATCATTTCATTTCCTACTTTTTTTTCCTCTTTTTTTTTCATTTTAGTTCATTTCATTATGTCACTTAAAAAAATCGGAGTAAAAAATACCTACATCCATATGCAGGATGGCTAAATCATCTGTTGTTTCCTGCCTCTAAAATACATCACTTCTTCCTTTTGCTACTCTGTGGATCAAGAAGCTCTAGAGTTTGTGTAGTAAGCATAATTTATTCCAGATTCATGCTGGAATAATTTACATTCTTGAGCCTTCACAGATGTGTAGTCACTAGAGAGCTGTCTGTCTACAGGAGTTTTTACACATATTTCTTCTAAATCAGCGATCCAAATGCAACATCGAAGATGCAGGGAGTTTGTGTGGATTTGTAGCACTCCCTGGAGGACTCTGTGTCTAAAAGCCAATAAACATTTCACAGCTCTCTGTAAGTGAAGATTTTCTTCATTTTTGATGCATGTGATATTGACTGAATTTCTCATTTTAATTTCAGTAATATTCAACAGGTCATCGGATAATAACTTTTGTAAGTGAATGACAAAAATGAAAGCTACTCTTCATATACTTAGCTGTTCCTGTTTACTTATTATAAACCGATGCAGCAAAACAGAAAGACTGTTTAGAAATAAAATGAACCTAATACTGTTTGGAAACAGTACAGATCTCTGATACATTACCTAATCAATGAGATGCTATTTCTGGAATGAAATATTTTCTGAATGACTAATCAGAATCCATCACTGCAGATGCAGAACTGCAAACATACTGTTAGTATATATGGCAAGTGTTTACTGAGGCTTATGAATAATAGATAATCTAGATAAATAACCATAGTTAGAGCTATGCAAACAAGAGAACAAATAAAACCCAAGATTTCCTGCTTGTGGGTAGATATAAAACACAACACTTCTGTATGTATTTTGTTTTGTTTATTTATTTAAATAGGAGACAGCATGCACAAATACAATAAGCCATAATTTTTAGAGCTAGTATTAAGTGTTTTGGAGAAAACAGATTTCATCAATTAATTTCTGCAACTTGCATAAAGTAACTATACAGTCCAAAAAGAAGCTTACATACAACTAACATATAGTGTATATGGAAAGGTGATTCAAGGACCAAAGTGAAACAGTCTATACTCTTTTTTTACGCTCATGTGAGTTAAAATCTTTATTTTATATGAAGTTAGATATGTGCATAACACCTTTTAAGTTGATATTGTTAGATCCAATGTTCTAAGAAGACAAGCAGTCTGTACATTAGCTTGTCCACATATGTGAAATTTCTCTGCAAGAGAAGATCTCTATACAGTGTTTTAAACCTTGTTACGGAGCAAAATTTTTAGGGAATTTTCACAGTCAGGGCAAAGAAAGACAGAGGCTTAACAATACACATAGCTTTTTTGTACCGTAAGTTTAGCCATTAGATGAAATATCCAATTATAAAATGTGTATATTTTATTAATAAGTTCTTAATATTAGTTAAGCTAGCACTTCAGGAATACCCTAAGCGTATGTTAGTAATTTTATAGTCATTTTTTTAATGAGGGCTTGCAACTGTGCAAGTGGTCACAAGTGACGGTTCCCGCCCACATCCAAATGCCACCTATTTTTCAGTCAACAAAATTCCTGAGAACAAGCCAGGTGGCTTGTTCTTCATGATGGCCAGCTGCTGGTCTGTTCCTCTCAGGATATTAGATTTTTTTTTATGTCAAAGAAATGTGCAGCAGGATTCCTGATCTGCTACAAGGCAGAAGGCAGGGAAGGAGATCTTAACGTTGTGGAGGATGAAGGCAAGAGCATCAGCTGCCGAGCTCCCGGCCATCCTAGGACCCTCACACAGGCAGGTAGCTACTCACACTCTTGTTCTCTTCCTGCTAGGGCCTTAGGCCCCAAACTCCGGTTGCATTGGTGTGCTGGGAGGAGACTGGAGCATGAAACACCTTTTTTTTTACCTTTCCTTTCTCTCTTTCTCTCATTCTCTCCCTTTGTATTTGTATTTTTCTCCCAAAGTAACTTTCGTTATTATTGTCAATATTTGACATCTGCTGCTAATAAATTTTTTCATGCTTGTGAACTTGTCTCGACATCCTTTATGAAACACATCCTCTATGAAATGACTCAAACTTGCCTACTTGCTCAGCTGCTCCCCTTAATTAACAAAGATAAATGCCACTCTGGGTCTAGAATTGAAGGAAACATTAAGTTCTGGGCTGATGGATGACATCCAATTGTCTACAGAGGGACTTGGATGAGAAAGAACAGTCTACAGCATGTTGCCCAGGTAGGACAGCATGTCTGATCAAAGAGCTCAGGGTGAACATCAAGGTCAAAACAACTTGGAGGAAGCTAATGGCAATGGAGAATGAGGCTCTACAGAATCACAGAATGGTTAAAGTAGGAAGGGACCTCTAGAGATCACCTAGGCCAACTCCTCTGCTCCAGCTGGGATACCCAGAGCACAGCGCACAGGGTGGCATCAAGGCAGTTTTTGAATATCTCCAGAGACGGAGACTCCATCATCTCCCTGGGCAGCCTATTCCAGGACTCACCCTCACAGTGAAGAAGTTCTTCCTCACATGGAGATGGAACTGCCTGGGTTTTGGTTTATACCCATTACTCCTTGTCCTATCACTGGCCACCACTGAAAAGAATTTGGCTTCTTCCTCCCTACATTCACCCTTCAGGTATTTATACATATTGACCAAATCCCCTCTCAACTTCCACTTCTCCAGGCTAAACAGGCCCAGCTCTCTTAGTCTTTCCTCCTAAGAGCCGTTTTGGGACTCCAATGCCCCAAAATTCATTCTGTTGTCCATGCTTATGTCTTTCAGCACATCCCTACAAAATTTCTCATTCCCATTACTAGCAGGTCTCCTAGTACTTGCGGCTCTTCTCAAAGCACCCACCACCAGTGTAGCCTACAACAATGAAAGCAACAAATCCACCTGAGTTATTTTCTACATGTAATATACTTTCATAATTACAGGGCAGTAGTTATCCAGTGACATTCTTGCAGATTAACCTCATTGCATAATTAACAGCTTGCTACAGAATATAATAGATTTTATGTGCTGAAAAGACACGATCTGCATTATGGTTGTGGATCAAGGATGTCCAGAAATACCTTTATCACTACCACAAAAAAGTTAGAAAACTTGAGTCTGAAGCACATCAGAAAATGATGATTTTGCCACTAAGTCAAAGGCAACAAAGTACTCTCCATAATTAACTTTTCATCCTATCTTAAAAGCAGTGGAAAATTCATGTGGCTATCCTTGTATTGTAGATAGGTTTTCAAATACATGACTAGCAATCTATTGCTTCTTAGAGGTAGGAAAGTCATTTACAATAAAACAACATTTACACTAAATCAACAAGGAAAGAGTATTTGAAAATAAATTACATAGGGTTGAGATTTTTAGTCTTTTCCCTTTCCCTCTGAAAGTGAACAAGGCTCTTTGGGAATGGTGAGTGAGATGCAGAAATGTATATTGAAATCTGTCAAATACCATTCCCAAGAGCTGCCTAGGACACATTGCACGCCCTCTGAAGTCAGAGGTAATTTTGCCAGTCTCTGTCACTGGAGGTTGAATGACTCTGTCCTCCAGCATTCCTCTTCCCTCCTTATGGAAAGCATGTCTGGCAAGGCTGAGGGCAGGAAGCAGCATGCTACAAATTGCTGTCAACAAGGAAAAGTATCACTACATAGGTAGCTATTTAGTAGTCAAGTTAACTCATCAGTTTGGGTGGCAGTGATGCAACTTCGAAGCCATAATAAAAGTCTCATACACAAAAATATGTTGGCATCTGTTTGGTCTTTATTAGCTTGCCCTATTCACCTCCCTGGGTTCAGCATTACAGTGGGTTAATTCCCATGACATATTGCATTTGCAGACCACTTCCTGTATGTATTATAGATTTCACACTTTGCTACCTTATCTTCACTGGCAGAATTCTTGTTTGCCCACAACAAACCATCTCAGGCCTAACAGCCAAAGCTGAGCCCGTATTTAAAACTGAAGGAGCAGTTTTGCAATTTTGTTATCATGTGAGAAGGGTGGGTGTTGCTTTCAACAGTGGCTTCTGTAACACAATTCTCATTTCCTGTTGATATTTTCTAGGAGCCATTTGCAAACAAGAGTAACTGCTGGCATTTCTTGGGCTATCTGAATTTTCTCTTATTTTAGAAATAGATGCCAGAGAGTAGAAATGAGGATATGCCAGCATCTCTCACAAAAAGCCCTCAGTTAAGACTTATTACCCATCTATTTATTTTTTTCGAGGGTTAATACAGTTAATTGTATGACAGTTATGTTTTTTTTAATTCTTCAGAGTTATTATTTCTCAGCCCAATACCTAGTCTTTACATTAAGACAAATTTAGCATCAGTCTGCTTAGGGAACTCCTGATAAGTAGTTTCTATCAGAGTTCTAAGCCCACCTTACAAATGTGTGTTCATAATACACAAAGTCAGAGTCAAAGCTACATATTTAATTCGAACACTAGAAGCTAATTCCTGATGGGGTTATGTATTTCCAGACATTTTAAGTGAAGTCTTGGATTCTGGAATTGGAACTGGAAAACCATTTCAGAAGCCTCAGGCTTCATCTCCTTGTAACTTATGTATTTGATCCATTCTTTTCTCCAAACCAAGCTTGCACTAAGCATAACTACAGCCTATTATGTAGCCATACAGCTCATAGCAATATAAGACCTTCTTGTTTGATGACCTTGTTACCGTACAATCGTCTTCAGTGATGCTAAAACTGAGCCCTTATCTTATGCTTCCTCTGCTCCTCTCATGTGATATGTTGGCCAGCGTGGAGGTTTTTCACTGAATATTTTTATCACAGATTGGCAGATCACTAATAGTTGTTCTGTAAGAAATCCCAGTAACTGAGAAGGACTTTTTTTGCCTTCTAAGTTCAGCTGGACATCTAAAGCCTCGGTTTCATCTTTCCAGTTTAGAAATTATCTAATTTCTAATTATCTAATTAGATACTTCTCTGGAAGGATATTTGAGGCATACTCAGAATTTCCTTTTAGTCTGAAAAAAAGAGGTCTCATTCCCAGGGAATTACTTTATTTTAACACTGAATCTAAAGTGTTGCTCTCTGATTAGAATCAGGGAAGTTATATCAAGCAAAGCAGAAACAACACAATAGGGAATCAGGCTCCTGACTGTATGAAAGTTTGCTAGACAGCCCATCTGTTACTTTCTTTTTCACACTGTGAAACTTGGAAAGGAAAGGAAAGGAAAGGAAAGGAAAGGAAAAATCCCTTCAATTTGCAATTTATTTAACACATATTTTAGCAAAAATAAGAAAATAGAGTGATGTCTGACATACTGTTCATATTTTCCTGTACATGGCTTTGCAAAGGTGCAGCCCAGCAACTTTTGAACAGGCTATAGGAACAGCCACTTTGGATTTCATACAACTGCTGTTGCAGGCTTAGCTGGAATCAAGTATTTATTATATTGTTTGTTTCACAGAGTCTGTGCACTACAGAGGTCAGTAAAAGGAAAGAAAAACCTTCCTAATTTGACCAGTATCTAGACAGTCAAGATAACTAAATTTTAAGTATGAACTTCTTTTATCACCTCAGTTAGCTTGTTTACATATAAAAGGCACTGCTGAGTAGTACATCTGGTTAATGATTATATTTTACATATTGATATTAGTACCTGAAGTGGGAACATTTCATTTCCTGAATATGATTACCATTTTGAAATCTTATGCACAAGGAAAAAATCCTCAATTCTATAAATTAAACAAGAAGTTCTGAGAACTTATATCCCCCAGTTCACATTCAGATACTAATGCATCTCATTTACTTTGTTGCTATTCCCTTGAGTTATCTGTGTCATGCAGAGCAGTCTTGCATGTCATGTTAACTATCCACTGAAAAAAGCTAGAAGTGTACTTGTAACAGTGCCCTAAGCTAGCATACAAGGTAGGTAGAAGAATATAAAAAATTCATCACTGTTACATTTCAAGTTGCTGGGATATTTTAATTCCAATAGGACAGAACCCATGTCAGCTAAAGATGGAGCTATAATTAAACTGATATGGCATTCACAATTGCCTCGAAACCCGCTGTAGTTGTCATATGTTTCTTTTCCCCATCTTTAAACTATATGGAAATCAATTATCTCAACAAACCAGCTGTAAGGACTGTATGCCAACCACTTACACTTGAAGTGAATAAATTATTTGAAATTCATTATTGATGTGAACAACTCTCCAAGATTTAAAGCACCAGTCCATTTTCTGTGCTGAGATTCACATGGAATTTTAACAAGTTCAGCACTATCCTCCGTCATAAATTCGTATAGCAAACTGTTATGCAAATAGCTAGAGTTCAGTGATTGGCGAGCTGCTCGCAGAAAATTATGCTTCAGATGACAAAGTGCCCGTGAATTAATGGTTCTTTACATTCAGTGACAAATTTGTTCCTGATTTACCCCAGAGTGACAGACACAGGGTAAAAGGGGGACATTGGAGACTGAAAATACCATTTGTGTGTCAAGGATGTTGGCAACCTGGAGTGGTGATAGGCACTGGTGTCTACAGGATATGAAATTGAGTTGATGTGATGTCATTTTGGCTCTACTGTAACCTGGTTATCTCTTGCCAAGACTTCATGTATGATTAGTCAGCTCGGAGAGGACAGCAAGCCTTATCAGGCACACTTCCTGACATTCCTGTCAACTTAAGAAATGTGGTTAAGGAATTTAAGATGAGGTGTCACATCTTCATATCAAATCCCATTGAGTCACCACCTACAAGTTTGAAGAGTCCTTCTAAAAATATTAATGAAAAGGAAAAATGAAGCTTAGGATGGATTTGACCTTTAAGTGTATTTTGCATGTTGCATGACACCAACTTAAGGTCTTTATTCTGCATGAATTTTCTTTGTGTACACAAAAATAATTGTTATGCAGGCTATGAAAAAAATAATATTCATTAATACTAAAGCAGAGGTAGGTTATGAGTTAGTTGATTCCTAGTCTGTAGAATAAGGCAATCTTTTATGTGCCCGAGAAATTTTAAAAGGAACTCCTTGTATAAAAGGCTTGCAATCCCATATATTTAACAAGGACTATATTTGGAATAGTTAATCGACAGATGAAAATACTAAGCACAACAATATTTTTTCAGCTCTTCAAAGGAAAAGCTTGTACAATGTAATATTTGCACTGTATACAGGTCCTTTCAAGTTTCTTTTCAAAAGCAAGTTAGCAGCATGCTATTTTTATGCCATTACATTTGTCCAAGTGCACAATTTGTATTAATAAAAGCAGTTGCATTCTTCTCCTTGCAGTTGGCTTGAAGTTAAAATTCAGTGCCAAGATGAAAAGATTCACTGTATGCTGCAGACCAAAACATTGCATAAACAAGGCACACTGGAGGGTCATCTATAGACTGTCATATGGAAGATTGAACATGTATAAGTATACAGTTTTTCATCCATTGACAAGCTATTCTTCCAAGTATTTCAGAGTCTGATAAGCTCCAGAGAGTCCTCTCAGGCAGCATGCAACTGCCTTTCAACCTTCATACAGTCCCAAGGTCTGACATAAGAGGTATACTTCATGTATACGTCAGTAATATTTATTTCAGTTAATAATTAAATGCATATTCTGTCTTGATGAAACATCTGTGAAAAAGTAATTCTTTATATGGCAGGAATATTCAGGACACCTTCACATAGGAAGACTCTGGTGCTATGATGCAGAATCAGAAGATACATAGATTTTGTAAACACATTAGAGAACTGCAGAGCACTGTAACAAGAGAGCTCTGTTGGAAGAAATCTAAAATTATAATAACATAATATATTTGCTCTATCCATATCTAAGGCACCAATAAAACTCTAACTATACCTTGTCTTATTTATTTTGATTAATCCTCTTTTCAGAAGCGATTAGTATTTGGTTGGATAGTTCTACAAGGGCTTTTTTTTTCCTATCAAAACCACTTGTGATTTTAGAAGAGGTGTCCTCTGAAATCTCAGTCCTGAGTACAGATGTACTCATTGACTAATCTTAGAAGACATAAACAGGAAGAATCAAGGAGAAATACATTGGGCAGAGAGAATACTTTAGACTCTACTTCTTTGCCTTTCTCATACCAATGAAGTAATAAAGCAAGAACACCAGAGATCTGAAAGTTCAGCAAATTAAGCTCATGAAGCTCAGGATTCATGGCCAGTGCTTGCCTTGGGGAATCATCAAACAGTCAGTAGAATTTCACTCCAAAAAGTAAATGGTAAGCAGTAGATCTTTTAGCGGATGACAAACACAAAGACATACAGCCTGTTGTTTAGGAAATTCACATTACTATTTCAGGGCAGACAAAGACACACACATAAAAGAAGAAATGGTTTATAGACTTACTCATTTCAAGGTGAGTTACAGAAACATTCAGAAAGAGCAATTCAAAAACTAGGCCTTTATTGCTAATATAAAACTTTCAATCTGAAACTTTATCTAATTGACTCTTATCTAATTGAAGGATAAGTCAACTTCTGAAAGTCTCTTGCAGAACAATAATTTAGTTTTATGGATCTCAGTCTGTAAGTAGGCATGAAAAGAGAGGAAGAGGAGTTTTATGCTTTAGATTACAGCAGTATTTCCAAAAATTTCAGCCTAAATAATTTCAGGAATATTAATGAATCTCCCGTGCTTAGTACTGACAGTTGGGTTGATGTAGCTGGAATAACTTGTTCTGGGGATACATATCTACCTCTTTAGATGGTGAGGCCTTCTATTTTTATGCAAATGATAGCCTTGGAAGTGCTGCTCAGTTGTAACCTACCTCCACAAGTCCTTATCCCACGCAGCACCAATATTTCTGTCAAAGAAGTGGATGTGCACAAACCCACAAACCTCCAATAACTTACAGTATCACAGGCCCTTTGGCCAACATTGTGAAACAAGAATTTCTCCACCTAACTTAACAGTAAGACTCTAAGCAGGCTTAGGCCACTAACCAAGGGACACCCTACTACCATTCTATACTCACCTCAAAAGTGATTACAGCTCTAAAATAGCCCACTGGTAAGGATACACATCATCCAGATATACACATCTACTTACACGGACATAATTCTGAGGTTTTCATGTCTACAGAAATAATTAAATCAACAGACAGTTGGCAGGGAAATGATGAAGATCCATCTTGCTGCATTAGCTCCATCATCCGTAGATAGTTAAAAAAGCATTGGATAAAGGAGTGGTGATGTGTATGTGACAGAGGAGTGGAGGAGGAATGAGAGAGAGAGAAAGCAAGGGAGGAAATGAAGAGACAGAGAAGGAGATTTGTGAGAAAGCACAAATGATGACTCAGAAGAGTGATTAAGATGCGAAAGGTGTTGGATATGAAGGTTCAGAGTCATAGGGACTAAAATCAAGCATAAGAATCAATTTACCTAAATCTGATTGTCTAAACATTGTATGTCTAGCCATCTATGGATTGCCTAGGCTTCCTCCATAGTCAAGCAACCCCAAAGGGCAAAGTATCTCATATGAGGAGACTCACCCAAGACATGATTATACCAGAGATTACTATTTCTCTTCTCTGACTATGGAGCACTTTGGGATAAGCTATTATCCCCTATTATCTTGGTCTGATATTTTGATGACAATATTTGTATGTCAATATCTAGCTTGAGCATATCTCTAGTTTTTAAAGTAAAAGAACTCATTAAGACAGAAATGATATCTCTTAATGTTTTTGTTTCTAAAAGTATATTTGTAGGATAAAAAAGTAGCTAATGATCAGTACATAACATAAGGCCAGTCTGTGGCACTTAGCTTTGCAGGAGACAACATTAAGAACTTATACAGACTCTCATCTTACTCTTATTTAGGTCAGTGAAAATTTTACTACTGACCTCTGTGAAAGAAGCTCAAACCAATAACAGGAGCTTTTGAGTCCTTGTCATTGTCTCAAAGGAAGAGACAATAGGCTTGCAGTGCTTCTGATGTCATTCTCAATTTTAAAGTAATTTGTCTTTATCACTAAGCATTTTGTTTTCCAATTCATTCCCAAAATTATTCTCAAGTGGCTTCTTCTTCTATCATTAGGCCCAGTGAGTATTTATGCATTTTTCTATGTCTCCAAATAGCACTTACAATTCTTGTTTTTATCTCTAACAAACAAATAAATAGGACACACCAAGCTTGATCTCTAGCTGGAGTAAGTCAGCAGAGTGTAATTGAAGTCAATAGACCATTAGGAGGTATCACGATAAAAACAGAGTCCCTGCTCCAACTGGTCTTGTGTTGGTGCTGAGGACAAAGAAAATCATTTGACCTCATTTCCAGCACACTTGCTTTTCATAGTAATGAATCTAGTATGAATGTTCACATTATATTTAACTGAGATGAGATTAGAAAAAGGCGCCAGGAGACAGGGCTTTCTGCGTAAGATAGGTGAAAAACAAAACAATCTGGAAGAAAAAAATGAAGCAAATGGAAAGGTTATGAAGATAGGGAGGGAGTAGTTCATGTAAATATAAATAATAACAAATTATTACAACAAATAACAAAAAAATATGTAGACAGCATTGAACTGTGCCAGGAATGCATGCTGGAATATGTCATTCTAAAGATGCAGCTTTTCTCTTATCTGAATCATTTTAATCGTTAGTTCATTTACCTTCTGAAAATGGGTGGGGGTTACACTCACCTTTCACTAAGACAAAAAAATAAGTTTTTATATTGCATAGCCATAAGCTACCCTGCAAAACTGTATAATAGAAGTCTTTGTAAGTCTAGCCCTACTGTTTTCTCTGGAAAAGGATAGCCAAGGCTCTGACAAATGGACTTTTGTTTATTTTGTAAGAAAGAAAAAGGAAGAACTTCAGGGTCCTGGACAGATCGCATTACGCTGTTGTCTATTCCTGACTCCTGATTTTCTTGAACAAGGACTTTCAAGGGTGTCTGCACCAAATCCATCCCCTCTGGGAATGTCGTCATCATGTGTGTGTGTGCCCTGTAAGCCACCTAGCAAAGCTAGCTTTTCCCAGTCTGTGCTCTACTATTTCTGCTGGGCCCTTGACAATGTGTCATCTTTGAAATGTCATCACAGTAACCTTTCACAGCATTTGGGGCTCCAGTGTCAATTGAAGGCGCCTCCAGAAGGATGTGCATTTGATTGGCAAAGACAGGATGATTGACACTGGTCCAGTATCCTGTCAAAGCTCAAGCATATCACTGCACGGCAAAGCTCTGCTGCTGAGTGCCATCCATCCTTAGTGTAGGTGCCAGGCTGGAGCATTTCAATCCACTGTCAAAGACAGCCTAACAACTGGTATCAGTGATGCATGATAAAAAGTAAGTTTCCCAGCAATCACTGACGGAAATAACTACACTTAGGACGGTAAATAAAGTGTTTGATATCAATTGTCTCTCTTTCTCTATCTATATATTTATATATGCATAGGTACTCTCAGCTGGTTAATTCTTCAGTACAAAATTGCAAGTTTGAATAACTCATGCTCAAGGTCTGATTCTTCCTTCTTCACTTTTTCTATCTGGGAGGTTAATGGAAGTCTTCCTAGATATATGTTCTGCAGATTAAGTCCAAACACCAGCAACTAGCTTTGAATTCCCAAGAAGTTTGAAGAAAACATCTGTTCCCACTCTTCACTTTCTGCCTTAAAATTGAACATATGCCTCAGAATAATTAAGAACATGTTTAAACAGTAGGATCATTATTGAAGTAATTTGTCTTTTAAAATTAACATTGTGATCTTATCTATTGGCCTAAAAGAGTGTGTGAAATATTCATGCTGTTTCAAGAAGTCATACTATTACCTTCTCAAGTGATGGGTTAGTTTGCATTCACCAATCATCTCATTGCATTTTGTCTGTAGCCCTTCCTGCAATTTCAATTGGATCTACTATTTGTCTCCTCTTTCTCTCTTAAGCTCGAGTGGCATGAAATTCCTTTACAAATTTAATGTTTCTCAGTTGCATGTGACAGACAGTGAAATAGTGATTTCTTTCTGAATATACCAACTAAGGAATGGAATATCTGTGAATTCCAGGTTTTATGCATGTAGCTCAACCGATATTTATCAAGACTTTAGGTTTTAGCAGTATCCTAGATTTTAAATTTAGCGTACGGGTCCGTTTCTGATGTGAAGGTTGATTGACCAGCTGACATCAGTCACTCCTTTTATTTTTTCTTTAGAAGTGTTGTGAGAACATTATTATTATTATTATTGCTACTACTATTATTATTATTACTACTATTAATACTATAATTAGAAAATGCTGTCAGGAACTTTATTTAAGGTGACAGTGCAGGCAACAATGAAACATATACAAAGAGTTGCTAAAATTAATCAAAGATATAAGACATCCTGTTGCTTTCTACTGAATCAGGAAAGTTCTGGTGATTCAGAAAGGATGCTCAGTCTTCCCCATTACAGGATTTTCCACAGGGTGAAGTTCTCACTCTGATAGGGTAAAGTTCTCACTCTTGTAGAATGAAAATTCTGACTAAAATCTCAACTTCCTTACAAGGAAACTTATTTTCTATTTATCCCCTTTATTCCGCTTCTACATATATCTGTCCAACTGCTCATGTTTTCTCCAGCTGCTTTGCAGTTATGTTTGTTGCCTTTCTCAGCTTGCCCTCTCCCTCAGCTTTCTATCGACTTCTTTCCACAGCATGTTACTTGTCTATAGGAATCTATTTCTCTGTTATACTCACTTCTTCCACACAGTCTCCAAGTGTAAATTCATTTACTTGAACTATTGCTTGATAAAACAGCTTTCAAACATTATTAAACTATTGCATCAACTACAGTTTTCAGTCATTCACCATATTTCAGCTGTTCATAACCTCACAGAACTATTTTTAAAGGTTTTGATTGGTCTTTTTCCTTTCCTTGACCTCCATGTTTCTTTTGAGAGCTTCAAACATTTTTCCATCACAGAGTCATGTCTCCCTTTTGCTTTTATACCATTATTATTCATTAATTCTTTATCCTCTTCTGTGTTTCTTTGGCATGATCTTTCTTCCTTTCGGCTGTGTAATAAACCCCAATATCTCTTAGCTCGCTCCACGTTTTACCTTAACAGACTTCCTTTAGCTAATCTCATCTGTCAGAGTCAGTCATGTTCTCAGTCGCAACGGCTCAGAAACTTACCTCTGCCTTGTGTTATTCTGTCTCATCTCCATCCATACAATCCTACATCTCAGTCTGTTTCAAACAAAACCAAGCCCCTGATCTTTGCTCAAACGTTTTTGTCCTCTCTTACATCTAACAGCATTTTCATTGACATTGAGACTTACACTTTGAGGATCATCTTTGTGCCTTTCAATTCTGCCACATTTATCCCCAGACCATTTCTAAAATCCCTCCACTTCTGACCAAACCTTATATCAAAAACTCTGAATCATCATCTGCTTTACCACCTAGCGTACTGTCCTCTTCTTTCTCCTTCTGACATTCGTATCACTACCTCTGGATTAGCCAAGACAATTCCCGCCTGCCAAATCTTTGTCATCTGTTGGGAGTCTCTATTTTAAATTTCTTCTCTAAAGTTCTCCTCCTTTGTATTATATTTTTTTTCCAGCTCTTGCTGTAAAAGCCCCATACCTCTTTCTCTGTACTAATTTTTTGATGTTGCTCATACTGTACTGTACTGAAAATCAATTGCAATTTGTAAAGGAGGGTTCCTTTTAACATATTTTAATATTACCTCTGCACATGTAATGGGTGCCTAAAGTCCTTTTCTGAGCCATAATCCATGTCTTCCCTGAGAAGCAAATCAAATAAAGATTTGTGATGTGGTGTTTGATACATAGAGGTAGTCTATTTATGTTGTGATAGATGAATAATTGCTTTCATATTTAGTAGTAATGGTTCAGTTTTGCCTTATCACAGCTCTTTCTATTTCCTCTGTTCAGAAGGCCTTCTTGATGACAGAATTCTCTGTAGATCTTGCAGCTCCACAGAGCATTTTCTAAGGCTGAAGGAATTTTACAATATCATATTATTATGGAAGAAAAACACATATATGACTCATAATTTACAGTTCCCTTAATATGTTCCTGCATTTGTCATCCTTTCCAAAGGACTCCAAGTATTTGCCTTAAGCAACTATTTCCTTGTTTAAAACCTTTATTTTAAACAAGTGATAAGAATAGAATAAAAAATATTTGGATTTCTACTTATAACAGATCTGAAAGCTGTATTATGTGGACCTCTAACAAACATAGCCTTATAACCACAAGAATTACTGTTACGGTTCATAAATTATTTAGCATTATTATTAATAGCATATATACAGAAATTTTCAAAATTTGCTTTCAAAGAGAACAGTCCATTAAAAAAGTTACAGAAAAGCTTTTGAACTACAACATATTTTTACAAATGCTGGAGAGAAACTATAAATCACATTACTCTTCAAAGCAATTGAATGGCATTTAATTCATGCTCAGAATTCTCCATTGAACTTGGCCAAATTGCTTAACATGAGCCTCTCTGAAAGCAACTATTGTTCAGTGTGTCAAGCCTGCAGTTTTACCTTGGGCCATATTCCTTAGTTGTCCTGTATATTCAAATAGTTGGAAGGTAGGTAGCATGAGTATCAGACTGAGTAAAACAGTATCTATATTTAATAACTTATCATCGCTGCAAGATTTAAACAAACCGTAGCACCCTAGCTAAGAAATGGCCTTTTTTTTTTTTTTTTAACAGTGCTGCCCATGAAGACAATGCTGATGCTGTGCTGATGGCAAAATACACTCTCACACATGATTAAGGACTGATATCTATGTATAGAGGAAGATATAATCTGATGAGGAACTAATAATGATGAGTTTTGTGATTATCTGACTGACTCTAGATATCTGCAAAGACTTCCTGGAAACGTAAAGCAGTACAGATGGTGCAGAAAATAAAGTGAGTGGCTCTAAAGAGAAAAAGATCTCAGATATCTCATGAATGTAAAGGAGAGAAGAGCTAGGACTGCCAAGGGAGCCAAGGATGTACTTCCTAAAACAGCATTAGGGGAAAGGGACTTTTGTAAGTGCTTTGATGAGTTCCTGTTACTAGTTGCACTGGAAATTAGGTTTTAGGGATCCAATAACAATTTTAAGATTTTTATTATCATTTTAAAAAGTAGATCAATCAATAAATGGAACAAGTAGTTTATTATTCCTCTCTTCCCTTTTTCTCTCTGTTTCCTAATGTGACTGAGGGCAGTACAAAACATATCACAATGTTTTGCAATGTGGGAAATGCTTCCTTTATCAACTGCATGAAAAATAAACAATTTTAAAATGTTAAACATATTTGAACAGTTCCTTATCTAATGTCAGACTAGCTCTAACATTCATGCCCTCAGGAATCAAGATAAAATGAAGTTTATATTAAAGTGTGAATTACAAAATATCATGCAGTTGAGTGCCAGGCTGTAAATAAAGAAAGACCTTCATATTCCAGCTACCTCTTACTCAGTAATGCACTAGCTTTCATGCAACAGGCAACCCTTTACAGCTTTTTGTTCCTTCTTTGATAACTCTTAGTATCCAACTTGAAGGAGGAGAGGAGCAGAATGGGATGGAGAAGCAAGAAGTGAAGTATTGCAACCTAAACTTTTGTCTTGTTTTTTTTTTTTTTTTCCTCTCCTTTGTTTTCCTTCTGTAGGATGGAGCAGTCTGAATCAGTAGTTTCTGTTACATTTAAATGTAAATTGCATAGGCTTTCACTGTAGACTCACTCACTCTGTATCGCCCACCTACTGGCACACCTTTGCAGAAGGACACTCCTTAAAAATGTTGTAACATTCTCACTGGTGTTCAAAACTCTTGGTCTAACTCTATTTTCTCCATACCTCACCTTCTTCAGCACTCTCTGTCTTCTTCTCTAGTCTCCTTACATTAAAATGATATCCATTGCTGTTCCGTATACACAGTACAGTGCATTCAATTACCCCACCTTCTCTACTTCCAGGTTGATGTTATCAGTGTCTAGTTTCTACCTGACTTTTTCCTCTTTTAGAGACTACATATATTGTTCATCTATCGCATGCCAACATCCCACTCTCCTTGCCATCCCGCAGAAAGCCTTATATTTGCACACAATCCTTTAATAGTATCCTTACCTGAAGTTTCAGTGCCCTCCTCCCAGTCTTCATGCTGTGATAATTCAGCTCCCACTCCTCCCACTGCCGCTTGGCATTCAGGTGCAGTATTTGTTTATTGCATATTTCTAATTAAGAAATTAAGCTCCTCAGAGCTTACTACAATTTCACATGCATAATATTTTTCATACCAGTAAATCACTCTCCCTATATTTTTTCCATCCTCATCAGATAAGGTTATACATACCTGAAAGACCGGACAAACCTGTGTGGCCATTTTTGCGTCACATAGTATTCAGGATTAGACTTGAAAGAGTTCCAGAGCTTCCACGTTGGTGGAGTGGAAATATTTTAAAAATAGCATCTTACAGTATTTTGGAGTTTCTGTTTCCTTTATTGGTCAAAAACAGGAAATGCAGATGCATGTGAGTCTCAGATTTTAGTAAACTTTAGAAAAAAAAAGATTCAGAGAGAGACCAATTAGAAAGTAAAAAAATGGACCAGATTAGAAGCAGTTTCTATTTTCACCTAACGCAGTTCGCCCATCTGTTTCACCCATTCTTCAAGACAATGCTGACTGAAGTATTTTGCATATTTGTAATGTCTGATTCAGATAATAGACGGATAGTGGGCAGGTTCTAAAATAGGCTCATGTTGCTTGTATAACCTAGGGAATGAACATCCTGACATGCAATTATTTGTTTTTCTCTCTTTACCAGTGCAAAATATTTTGATAGTCATGTTTTAATTTATTTCTTTTTACAATGTTACCTAAGGACATTTCTTATCTGAGAAAAGCATTACCATTCAAAAGAGCATTTTCTCCCTTTTAATAGCTGCCCATTCAGTGGTAGCTGCTGTATAGTATATATAAAGTTAGGAGTGTTTCTTCTCATGTATATCACTATAACTTCATCTGCCATTTTCTTGCCGCTTCCATAGTTCTAAAGAAAGAGCTGCCTAAACTTTGCATTATCGTTTATTCCTCTGAAAGTGTATTCTGTCAATTAACCATCACTCTTTCCCTCACACTACCATCATACTACATTCTCAAGCATAGTATAGCTAGGGAAAGAGTTTGCACTTAATATTTAATCCAAATTTTCCAATTAGGCCATCAATGCTCCTTTCTCTCTCTTTCTTTCCCTTTATCCTCTTTCTCTCTCTCTTTTCCTTCCTTCCTTTTCCTTCCTTCCTTCCATTTCCTTCCTTAATTTTCCTTCCTTCCTTTTCCTTCCTTCTTTTTCCTTCCCTCCTTTTCCTTCCTTGTCATGCAAGTCATCGCATAAATATGTGAAAAGTGAATTCAGAGGTTAATAATTTTTTGAACGCTAAAAGACCATCAGACTTTTGAGTGAAATGTCTATTCAAACATATGCAAAGTCAGGCCTTTTGGAAAAAATATTTAATACTCAGTCTTACATAATTGATGGCAGCATTTAATATTGGTCTCATTATTATTGTCATTTAATTACAGTGCAATTCTCTCCAATATTTTTTCAATGTAATTTAACAAGTTATATGTCATTTGAGAGGACCACAAAATGTGTCATTACCCAAGCGGTTGATAGTTATGCTGTTTTAAAAAACATTGTCTAACCAACAGTATGATTTATACAGGTGTACAATAAAGTGCTAATGCAAAATACATCCTTATTAAATCACGGGAAAAAATGAAGAAAGGGTTGTTCTTTAGTCACAACAGTACCCTGCCTTAATAGCTCAGGGAGTCTAGGAAGTCTAGATTTTGCATTTAATAAATATGAAGATCAGAAGGACCACCACGTTGACTCACCTCCAGAAATTCCTGCTAAGTTTGTCCTCCAAACCTACTCAGGTATTACTCCACTAAAGGAAGGGTAGTAACAGCATTACTTAAGCATACTCAGCTTCTGCATCTCCAGCACAGTGTCCAACCAGGAAAAAGTCTTCTAGTGAAGCTAGAAGAACAACTTTTTGCACAATATGTAGTAAACATTTTTCAGAAAAATGCAAAATAACTAGCTAGAGAGAGATGGGCTGGCAAATTCAATCTTTTTTTCTCTCATCAGCTGTAGATTTTCTTTGAGACTATACAGAAAGGGCTTTGATGACAAGATCTTCATTCTGTTCTAGGAATAAAACACAGATATTTCAAAATTTTTCACAAAGAACTGTTTTCAAAACACTCAAGGTCATTCATAATATTCCATTTTGATGTTAATGTTTTATTTTGTAGTATAATATATAATCCATTGTATTAGGGAAAATATAATACAAAAGTGAAAAATCATTTCACGTGAAAAATAAAATCTCAACAATGTTGAAATGGATTATTTTGACATATTTACCATAGTTCTCTTTCAAAAGAAAATTCAGGTGAAATCAAGCTAGTTTTGCCATGCAATTGGCTTTCAGTGGAACCATGACTCCTAAAAGACGGAGTCCTTTAATAGTCCTTCCAACCAATCCATGACAGTTAAGTACCTTCACTGTTTCCAGCTTTCTGAGCTCCTTAGGGCCAAGAGCCCTGGAAAGAAGCTTTTTTCCCATAGCTGGTAACCAATGTTGGAGTGTGTTCACCAAGTTCCTAACGGCTTCATTAGCATCTGTACCTTGTGGGTCACCACCCAAACCAAGGCAGGAAAACTGCTTTTCCAGATATAGTGATACTTCATAGATAAACAAGCCTTCTTCAAAAGCAGGACACTATGAAAAAGATAAGAGTTTTTGGTCATTAACAAGTCTGAAAATTTTAGGTATCAGCTTCATATTCCAATAATCCTTGGAAGAGGCAGTAGTGTCACATTATTGCTCTCACTAAAAATAAGTGACATCTGTAAAAATAAATAAAATGCCACTTCATCATATACTTCAACATACTTGAGCAGTAGGTGGTATGCTGAGCATACATTATATTTGATATGAGAACACCTAATTTCATAGAGACAGAGATAATAACTCTACAATCACGCCTCTAGGGTCTAATTTCACTGTAAGATTTAAATAACTACATAGCCTATTTGAACTTGAATGTGTTCTCAGTCTGAAGTTTGTGAACTTCAAAGTTCAAAAAGTGTATATGAAAACCATATATTCACACATAAGACAAAGTCAGCCTAAAACATCAGACAAGCTTAACCAGCATTTTATCTTAAAATATTGGTCAGGAATTCCTCTTTTTGGTACTAAGATTTTTGCCAACATGGCAAATCATCTATTTATTTATTTATTCGTTATTTAGGGATAAAAAATCTCTATGAATTTTCTGAATTATTCCATAATTCAGCTTGGTTAGCCAACATAGGGGAATACTTCCACAGGCTTAACTGAACCAAGTGTATGTCAAAAGATGTCAATTTTGTCAATACTTAAAGTTTTAAAAGTTATTCTACTACAGTCACTATGTTTTTGCAGAGAACCTCACTGATGATACCAAATAAAACTTAATTCACTATCTGATGGGGATGGAATGATAGAATTCATAGTTTTTTTGTTTCTACTTACCTGACAGGTAGGAGGTGAATAAAATTGTCAAATAATACCACTGGAAAAAGAAAAGAAAGAAAAAAAGAAGACAAAAAGAAGAAATAATTGAATGCATGTGTTAGTATACTGAATGGTATCTCCCTTTTATTAATTTTTGAATTAACATTTGAGTAGAAAGAACCTGTGAACATTGAGCAAGATAACAACACATAGTCGAAAAATCAGGATCATTTGTATGGAATTTCCGACTCTGGAGAAGGGGTAAAGTGAGACCTCAGGCATCCTGATTTTCTGTCATCTAGTTCATATTATCTTTTTAGACTCTTGTAAAAACGAACACTCACAAAGTGGATGTAAATGATTTTCTTGAGGTAGAGAATAATGTCCTAAAGAATTGCATGAAATAAATACCAACTTGAAAATGTTCTCCACAATTTCGACCTTTCTTCAGGGTTCTTGAGAAAACATCTGATGTCAAACCCAGGTTTGCTTTCCTTATTCTCATATTTCTTGGCTGACATTATTTGGATCCACTTGACATCACTTAAAATAAGGATAATCTCAATAGAGGGTTCCAGCACCTATCATCAAAACTGTTAAGGTCCAATAATAGAGAGTATAAGTGTAAATCCTCCTAGTGATGCACAAAGAATTTTGTTAACATTGGGAAAACAGCAGCAGCTACGTGTGCTCTGGTTATGTTACACAGAAGAGGTCTCCTGGGAACCACTTGCCCCAGTGCTGCCACACTGTCTTCTCCCATAGTGGGACCTGCTCATTGCTCCAGACCCTGTATGAACGTGATGAATGAGTCAAGAGTTCCCATGAGGATTTCACAATGAAAAACTTGCCAGATTTTCGTGGCTGCTACAGGTAGACAAGTTTACTCCTAATGACATTAAGTTCCACGAAAGTGCATAGAATATTCTCCAACAAGATACAGTGTTTGCAATTTATAAATATTGAGTTTTTTTCTATTTCCTGTGTAGCATATTTCGTGCATCTTTACAGCTATACTAGTCCATATATTGTAGAAAAACTCTTACATTTCATGCATGTCTCTGAAGTTCTTTTTTTTCATTTAATTTGTCATCTACAAAAAGCACAATGTATTGATGAGTGCAACCAAGTCTTTTTTTTCTGTTAGGTTCTTGCATAGTTGTTTTACTGAAAGATACAAGTCAAATATACAGTAGGAGACAAAATATGATTAGGCCCCCCTATTAGAAATAACTAACAGGTCTATTAAAAATATTTGTCAGTGCAGTAACTTCAGTGAAGAACAGTAATGGAGACCTCTACTGAGATAAAGCATCCTCTATAGTCAAGTCCCACCTATTCACCTGCCAAATATGAATACTGATATCTCTCATGATAACAGATGTCTCTGAGTTTCTATATTATCATTACAGAGAAAAATATCACCAACAACTTTATTATAGGCAAATAATTCCCCAGATATTGGCTGATGAACTCAAGAGTCTTGAATGAGAATGAGGCTTAGGGTTTTTTTTTTTTTCTTTTGAAATCAAAGAGGCTAAAAGCTATAGAAAGTTTGTCTCTCAAGCCAAAGCAGAGAAGGAAATTATAGTAAAGAGTAGCAGGCCTAGATGAAAAAATAACCCCCGGTAATAACTCTCATAAGAAAATCTTTATGAATTGGAAACACTTTTATGAAATCCTTGTTTTAGCATTAAGGAACATTGGAAGGTAAAGCGCATGTTCCCAGAATCCTGGAGAAATACTCTGACCAAGGATGCGATAAGACGTTGGTGTTAACCTTGGGGCAATGACCATCCAAATAATAGGAGCAAGAGAAAGAAATCAACAATAATCATTTGCTTCAAGTGGAAAAAGTCAAAATGATGTAATCATGAGGGACTGAACTGCTGTCTTCATGAAATCCTGAAAGGATTTAAAAGGCCTAGGAGAGTGTGTTTTTAAATATACAGAGGCAAAGATAGCACCATATGACTGGAGAAGAGCAAGTATATTTAATGAGGAACAAAGAGGATTTGGGCAAATATTGGTTCATTAACCTCAACTCTAAAGTATATACAGCTTTAGAATATATGTCAAAGAAATAGATAATTAAAGACATAGAGGTAAAAGAAATATTGGATATAATACGACAGGAAATATAATACAAGGAGGGAGACCCAGGCTGAGTAACTTAATAGCTTTCTTTGATAAGATGGTTGATTTTCTAGACAAAGGAAATGGAGTCAATCTCATCCATCTAGACTTCAGTAAGCACATGGTATGATGCCACATGGGAAATTATTTGTTAAGCTGGAAAAGATAGGGATTAGTAGAGGAATTGAAAGATAGGTAAAACTGTCTCAAGGAGAGACAGCAAAAGATAGTGTTGAAAGGAAAAGCAGCAGGAGGGTTACCAGTTAGTACAGGAATTCTTTACGGATTGGTCTTAGGTTTGATATTCTTGTTATTTCATTTATGACCATGACACAAATATTAGGAATGTGATGATATTATATAGGTAGACACTATCAATACACAGGGGAGAAGGAATATTACGAAGAAAGATTGGATGACAATAAGAACGGGTGTCATAGAAATGAGATGAAATGCAGTATTTTCAAGAGGATGAAATTAGTCACTTATCTCCAAATGAAGATAATGCATTTAGAAACCAATACAAAAATCAGGAGTCAGTTAGAAAAGACTGAGCTAGTGAGACACTCCAGATTGCTAGTCAGTCACAGAACAGAAGTGACCACTAAGACAGTGCATTAAAAAGGGTACATTAGAACCTGGGTTGCATCAGGAGGGGCATTTTTAAGCAAGTTGAGGAAGGCTAGCTCCATTTTGAAAGTCTTTCAGAGACTCCAGCATGAGCACTGATGCTGTTAGGAAAACTGAGACAAGAAAATTGTGTACAAACAAGTGTGCTGTCTGGGGTATATGCAAGTACTGAGTCTATGAGTAGAAAAAAGGTGTTACCTTAAGCCCTGCTCAGCTCAGATATTTCTCTCTTTAGGTCTATAAGAAGATTCCAATCTTTTGTTTCTCTTATGTGACACTGGCTGAAGCTGACTGTTGGTCAGACTGGAGAGAGCTGC
Organism: Nothura maculosa; assembly: GCA_032353885.1. NCBI lineage: Eukaryota > Metazoa > Chordata > Aves > Tinamiformes > Tinamidae > Nothura > Nothura maculosa. The sequence goes on along the minus strand of JAUBOD010000837.1, from coordinate 1,850,872 downwards.
CTACTTGGTTCAGAACACCAGTCCCACCAGTCCCACTTTAACTTCAGACAAAACGCCCCAAGTCCCCAAATGTACTCAGAGACTCTCTATTTATCCCAAATTTGTACAGTATCTCCTAGTAAGGGACCCAGGCTCTCCGGCACACCATTGTGAAGGAAGAGTAACAGGAAAAATAGTAGGAGGAGGAGCAGCCGCAGTAATCGTAGTAATAGTAAAAATAGTAGTAATAGCACCTGCTTCATTTTCTGCTTTGGGATTGTCCCCAACATATTGGCCCATGTTCTCAGTTATGCTCTCTACTTATCGTACAGAGCAGATAAAAAAGGTCACCATATCATTAGATGCAGGAAATGTCTTAACGAATGGGCAAATACAATACCAGCAAACAATAGTCCTACGGGTGCTTTATAGCCCAAACACTGGTTACCTACTGGTGAACACCAATGTCTCACGTCACATGCTCATTCCCCACTGGTCTTACAAGTTGGCCATTTTACATGCAGGAAAATTACAAGCTTTTTACTCTCCCAGATCAGCACTGGAAGAGAGGTTACATAGAAAATATCATCCACTATTTTAAATGCTGCTTTAAAAAGTTTGCTGCTTTAAAAAATTTGATTCAGCACTTCGAAAGCATGTGAGAAAAGTTTCAAGTCTCCAAATACGATTTCATTATTTTGTAAGGAGGATATGTAACTTTACGTCTGAAAACAAAGTTCTACAAACTTTAAAAAAGAAGGAAGAAAGAGCAGTGCAGAAATGACACTTAAGAAAAAAAATGCATAAAATTAATAGAGCAAAACTTTTTTGTCATATTTTTAGACTATGTCACAAAACTGTGTCCTGGGACAGAAAGAGCATTTCAGAGCTGCAGGCTCTCCACAAGACAAGTTGGTATGCTTTGCAACTGTAGCACCTGATCATATTCTGCTCTAGATTTTCAAATTGCTTTCTTTGCTATGGGAACTTTGGCCTACAAATTGCTGGTGTAAACATCCCTGTTGCATGGCAGCAGATGAGAACAGGTTTGGTGCAAAATGACTGGGTCCAGTGTTCGCTTACTCCTTGCCATTTCAGGACAGGTAGCCCAAATGTCCATGCCACACGGAGAGAAGGCTGCAGCTGAAACAAACTAGCCACATTTAAGTATGCTGTTTCCCTGCAGTCACTGAGAGCAGAAACCCTGGTATACGTCTTTTTTCTTTTTTTTTTTTTTTCAATTTAAGAAATCATACAGAGATAATTAATAGGCTGTAAAAAGCTAAGGACCTAGGTTATTGTTTACCTTGTTTTAAAGATAAGCATTTGCAAAGGAAAGGATAGGACTGCAAAGACAGCTTTCTCAAGAGAAATGAACTGAGATGACATCCCACTGAAAAAAAAATAGATGCCTTTTGGGCACACTCTCAGTTAAACACTCCTTTTAGGTCACTTTGTTAGAACACCAAACTTTACAGCAAAATTAAATTGGATGACAATTATTTGTCATCATTCAATGAAACAAGCCAGGATAGAGAGGAGTTCCAATATCTATCCAGAGAGACAGCTGTAGCCAAAGGATTTATTTATAATAATATTATTTGGTAGCAAGCAACTTACCATGGCTGAATGTAAAAAAGTATTTTTTGATGAGTTAAAGAGATTAAGAAAAATCAGGCAGATTTTGACAGAGAATGGTGTGTAAATGAGAGGTGTTATCAAACTGAATCTGGCAGCTCCATTTTTGTTATGGTGAAAAATATCAGTATTATTTACTAAGAAGATTAGGGCTGAATTGGAAGAGAGGCTGGTTGTTGTGTGGAGATTGAGATAAGATAAAGGATTTTACCTTCTATGCACAAGCCAAATGCAATACACACAGGACTGTTATCTCCAGCTCAGGCCTAGCAGAGGTATATTAAGATGTACATTGTAATTACCAGTGGCAGGAGTAGATTTCATAAAGACTATTTTAAACCCTAATAAAAAGCTGGCCTTTAATTATATGGCTTTGAAATATTTTTTCTTAGTTAATTGCAACAGGAAAAAAAATCCACCTAATATTTGAAACTGATTCTTGCAGAGAAGGTACAAGCAGAGCAGGCAGCTTTGCCTGATCTGCACTTCTTTTGCTGTCTGGCTTCATTCTGTGATTTGAATCACAGAGACAACTGAGACTGCTAAACACCTTCCTCATTTCCCCCCGTGTTATCCAGAAAGCAAGATTAGCAAGGATTGGAGGAGGTGGGGGCTGGAAGGGGAAGAAGAGTAAATCTCCTTGCCATGACATAATTAATTAGCTCCAAAAATGAGCTGCACACTCATGAATCACTCATGGGCAGTGACAACAGCTCCAATTCCCCAGTATGCGAATGTGTATGTGCAAGGCAATATAATTTTTAACATGGAGGAGTATCCAAAGGAGAAGAGCAAACTACATAAGTTACATGTTTATCATAAGACTGTTTGGGTTCTGGATAAGGGAACCCTTGGGACTATACATTATTGCCAATAGAAATTTTCCTAGTGGAAACCAATCTGGTATTCCGTTTTGAGGGGGGCTAAGGAGGAAGAGGGGAATTGGGCAAAAAAAAATACCCCAACATCATACCCCCCTCTCTCCTTGAGAAGATTTGTGATTGTTATATCCCATAATAGCAGCACATCCTCCTCACACACAATCCTCTTTGGATCTTAAGATCATACTGTTAAGAAACGTGGAGGGGAATGAATCTGAGGCCGCCAAGGAATTCCTGCAAGGCCCTGGCCTGGTGCACCTACATGCCTCCGTTTCTTCTCCTGTTGGGAGGAATATTACTGCCTGGCTTCCCTTCTTTCAGTAGTAATTGCCTTCTATTCCTTAGCTTGTCCATTTCCCCAAAGCAGGGCAAATTCCTAGGTACAAAACACCTGCAAAAAACAGTTCCACCCATGGGTTGAAAATCCCACTTATTTTGTAATTTACACTTCTAAAACAACAGCAATGCACCTATTTCTTTTTGTTAATCCAACATCACAAACACATATAATGTGACAAATGCATGTGAGCAGTAGGCCATCCTCCTTGCTGTTTATTATTCATGTAACTAAAGCCAAATTAAAGCCCTCAGACTCCATATATCCAAAGAACATATTTGGGTGAATTTTGGTACTATACATCCTATGGAAATTGCAGAGACTGCACTTACACAGCTGGTGTTTTATGCTATGACTGCTGTAAGCAGCTAATTAAACTACTACTGATTCTCTGCTGCTGAGAGAGTTACTTCTGGAAGCTCCATGTCATATAACTTTAAATTTTACTGTACTGTGTAAGATTACACAATCTTGCTCAACTAGTTTGGTCCAATTCCTTGTAGATGTGGTGAAAACTGCAACATGATATTGAAGAATTAGCAATTGTATTACAAAAGAAAAACACTATTGAAAAAGTAAGTGTATTTGTGATGGAGACACAACGCTTCTTGAAAATACACAATTCATATATGTGTGTAGCCTTCCCTCTACACAGGGGCTTATATCCACTACGTGTGACAGAATGATACTCGGAAACAAGGAAAGCTGAGGAGGTGGGATCTTGCAAAAGAACTTTGGTTTCTTTGATCTACAACACTACTTCCTGATATTCGTTGGAACTGATGCCTCATACAGAAGAAAATCAGTTTGTGCAACTAAAATTTCCCTAATTTGTGGTTAAAAACATGAAAGTCATGATTACTAATGAATCAGACTGGCTGCATCCAAGCAGAACTCCGATCAAAATAGGGGAGGAAAATTTCTGTGCAACTATTCCCTGGAGAAGACTGGAGCTCTGCCTACCATCCCAGTGTTTAGATTTGTCATGTTTCATTGCTGTGGTGTAGTAATCTTAGTAGCCGTCGAGAGAATAGTTTGTAGGCAGAGGCATCAGAGTTCTGGTTTACGTGTCACTACTTAAGGCATATCAAGCTGAATAAGGGTGATCTGAATCTAGTGTATACCCTGGTGCAAGGGTTAAGTTTAATGTATTCCTGTCTATGATAATAGCAAAATAAGTCTAGCATTGGTGGTAGACCACAGTGAACCACGGAGAACAACGGCTGTTGTTTGTGGATAATTTCATTACTAGAAACATCCCACATCTCAAAGGTCAGAACCACTAAGTGTTGTGTTGTCCCTGAGCCTGCACAGCCACGATCCTACTTTCCCATTGAACAGACAACTATATTCCCGGACACTGCTTTGAGAAGCTGCCCCTGAATCAGTTTAGCAAGAATTATATTTAAATAGAACAGGCAAATAATTAATTCAGGCTCATAAACACCTGGAGCAGATAAAGCTTATCTCCTAAGATGCAAGAGGTCACTCAAATCAGCAGTGATGCTCTTTTCGTGCACTTCCAATGAGTTTATTTTGAAAGACAACTGCACTGTACTAATAGACTAGGATCCATTAGATTCACTCACAGTTCATCTTCATACTTAGTTACTGGTACCCAGGCAGTGTAGGAAATCCATTGCCTGTACAGTATATATTATATTCTGCTGGGGATGAGTCATCCATCCACGAATGTAATGCTAAACATAAAAATGATATAGTGTTTTTGTGAACTAGATAAATTGCACTTTAATGTGCTTTCTGGAAAATGACCATTTAGAAAACAAATGCATTTGCTTCACGGCCAGAAGTAACACATTGGCTTCTTGCAATGTAGAATGCATTCAGCTTACATTTAAAAGCTGAAGGAATAATCTCAGCACTTTAAATTAAAGTTAGACTTGTGAGCAAATATGGCAAAACCTGAGGAGTATTTATATCTCCTAGTTGCATATTTGCTTTTTTTTTTTCTTTATTAACAAAACTCACTTGACTGAAAATGACAATTTTCTTCAGTTAAAAAAAATCCAAACCTGAAACCTACAGCTTTGGTGTTTTGGGGTGTCTGGAAGCTTGCTGATGGAAATGTAAATAAATAAATATTCCTTGGGCAAAACATTCTTGTCATTTCACATTACAGCATTTTTCTACAGAGCTTTTTTGCTATTAATGTTAACAAGCTGCATGTGAACAAATGCCAGGATTTGAGGACACCAGTTCTTTTCCGTGATGATGACAAGTAGAATCCATTTGACCTAGATAAATTTAGGGGGAAAAATATTCATTCTCAAAAAATCCTCAAATTTAGATTGCAGAGCATAGATTCTTGATATGCCTCAAAATCACCATCCAGTGCTAGTTACAAGGTCTAAATGAATGGGGGATTCTAGACAATCCGGACTATTTTTTTTAAAATATGTTTAAATTTAAGCATTAAAAGTTATGGAAAATGAAGATCTTGTATATTATCACCATAGTTTTTTTTTCTGCTATATTCCTAATGGGAAACTGATATCAAAATTGCATGTCATAACTTTGCATGTCACTGACAATTCCAAAAAAACCCCCAAACAAACCACAAGAGCTATTCCCAAGGATGGGGAATGATTATTTGGCTCCTTTATCCACCTGAGGAAGTGTAGATACAGTAATGACTTTTTTTACTTTTGATGGCTAGCAAATAGCACTTTACCTCACTGGATCGTCCTCAGAGAGGTCTGATTTTAAGTCCACTGAAGTCATGGGGAGTTGTCTTCCTTTGATTTCACTCAGTCTTGAACTTAGGATCCTGAGAAAATTGTGTGCTTTCTGCATGGCACTGAGAATCTTTTACTCACTGCAGATTTCACAGCACTTGATGCATTCAGTACCTTGCAAAATAGGATATTTAACAAAAACCTGCTTTGCTTTGCTGAATGTACAGCCTTAGTATTAGAAACACAAACTATACTGCTGTTAGAGGGGAGCAGTACTATGATCTATATATAAAATATATGCATAAATGGATAACTAGGTTGAAACAATCAAACCTTTTTAGGTTGATAACAATGATTAGTAGGTAACATAATCCTAAAGTAACATAATCTAGGTAAAATAATCATAAGCATAGTAAATTGTTCAAAATAGCCAAGATTTGTAAAAACAGAAGATGCACAGTTGCACAAATCTAGAAATACTTAAATCCAAAATTAAGCTTACTTGGTCTGTATTTTAGAGTTTCCAATGACTTGCACTGTTTGTGGTTTTAATCTCAGTTACCCAAGTTGTTTCGTATGCTAAGGCTGTCTCCAAAATTTCCTGCCTGCACATTTTTTCAAAAATGATATCTCAAAGGCCATAAGGCAGAAATCTTGTTTCTAACTTTGGCTGAAAGTGACAATGTTGGTCGTGTCTTTGTGGGCTCAATGTGCTGTTTGGTTGCTGCAGAAAAGAGGATTCCTTACTGTTCCAGCTATGATTACATGCTCAGATACTATCTTGATGGCTTTAGGAGACATCCATGTGTGCAGTGGGGTGCGACTGGTTGACACAAAATAATTTTTTTTCCAATTTGCTCCGTGGTGACAGTAATTCAGACAAGAAGATGATTTTGTGTTCTACTGTAACCTTCTACCTGTTCAATAATTCCAAGGCAACACAATGGATATTTGCACAGACTTTTCTGTATTTATACCTATGTTTGCAAATCCAGCAAATGAGATATAATTGCTTATGTTAATAGATTCTGCTATGCATAGAATTGTTTCACTCTACAAAAATTTTAAATCTGTCAATTTTTTGTTTATGTATTTTTGTGCAGCCCCATATATTAGCAACTCTATTTTTGTGTGCATGCATGTAGTTTCTTTTAGAAAATACGTGATGTGATCTTAGCATGTGCTGAATGCCTATGACACTCAATTATTGGCAGAGAATGCTTAGAGATTGACTAGATAGCTTTGCTTTTTTCTATTTTTTTTTTAAATCAGAGAAAAATGTTTGTCCTGAAAAAAACAAAACAGATCAAACAGTTATTAATTTAAGTTATTCTAATACCTGCCCCCACTCCCCAAGTTGGTATAACTGCAACAAGATCTTTGGGGAGAACAATATTCTCAAGGGCCCATGAAATAAAATGCTATGTCTTTTCCTACTTGAGTAATATGATTCAGATAAGGGCAGAGTACACTCTAAAGAGTATCGAGTGCTTTCAGATCCTTACAGATTCTAATCATTCAATCATTTTTGGATTAACAGCTATTACACATCACACGGACACCACTTATTTAAAGCTAATAAATGAATTTGATAAAAAAAATCCAGATCCTGATTAGAATTTTAGGACTTGTGTGAAAATTCCATGCCTGAAGACACATATAACCAGATTGTATCTAGAGAAATGCTGTCTTCCTGCAGCACATCCAGACTCTAGTGATCTACTAAAATTAATTAAAGTAAAAAGTAGTATACAGATCCAGAAAGTGTTTGTGATAGTTAAGCAGGATAGTAAATGGGATTAATTTCATATGATTGCCATACTTTGCCAAGAGATCTTTGTACAATTACTTAGCAAACAGTTCTACCAACGAAATTCTAGACTCCAAACCAGGAACTCTGGAACATTTTATCAGGAACGTTTTCAAAATGTTTCCCTAAGGATTTTTTATTGAATGACAGAAGTACTATTTTCAAACTTATTGGGTCCTTGCATCTTGCAAATGCTGGTAATAAACAAACAAATACACATAATGAAGTGGAATGATGTAACAGCAATCTGCCTTTCCAAGGGCCTCCCCTGATTCATGGTTGTTACCTCAGATTTATCAGATGACTCATCTATAATCCAGACTTTTCAGGCTGTGGGAGATCCTCAGCCACATTCTTTGGATAGCTGAGGTAAAGTCACGTGATAAAGACTGATCAGTACATTGAGAGCTCTTCACTTTATTTCAGTTCTTTTAGTGGACTGCAGTATGTTTTGAACAAACACAGAATCTTGGCTGTCCACACATATAAAGCACCTCAGGAAGGAGGAACAAATAACCAAGACCACCTTTTGTTGGCATTTAAAGACAAAGAAATGAAAATTGCGTGCATGCCCACTTACCAACACGTTATGACCCTTAGAAATGAAAGCAGTTGAGACATCTGGTTGTGTTATTGTAGATCTTCATTTCCAGATAGGAGATCAATGCCCAGAAAAGCAATGCCGTTCTTGGCAGGTCGCAGTCCTGAAAGACTAAGTTCAAGGAATACTGACAAACCAAAGTATACAATATGCTGTGATCATTTGAAAGCACTTCCGCTTTCACATTCCAGCCCCTAATTAGATAAATAGATATTTCTAATTCTAGAGATGTGGCAGTAGAATAGAAACTATATACATATTTTTCAAAGCAAGCCTAACCTGCAGTGCAAAATGAAAAGATTTGGGAATCTTCCTTACCCAGGAAGGCATGAATCTACTATATTAGTTACAGCACAGAGATTTTTTTGCGAATATCCAGAATATCAGGAACTGACAAAAGCAGAGAAGTGACCAGGAAGCACCTAGCACATGTCCTCTCTAAAGAACATCCTGGCTGTGTTCCACACAGACGGCACAGAGCTCAGGCAAATCTCGTTGGTTTTAGCTAACAGCTGAAAAGAAATTTCCTTGCAGTGTGAGGAATTTACATCAGCAGCCAAGTGAAGACAGCTAGGATTAACCAGATGTCCACCAAACCAAATAAATCCACTCATCAGGATTTTGCAGAGGGTAGAGACAGTATAATTTGCCTATTTGACAAACTGTGCCTTTATGATATAATTAGTTAGTTCCCACATAATATTTCTATTGCCAGTGCTCTCTATTGTTGAAAATAATGTCAACACTTATAAGTTACTAATTGTCAATTGCGAACAAAACCTTGGAAGACGCATTTAGGAATCACCTTTCAGGTGAGGACGAGATCACTATTAAGATGTACTAAACCAGCAAGAACACAGGTTGCTGGCAGCAATTTATATTACCTCAAGGCATTCTGGAAGCCTCAAGTTTCTATTAAATACTGGGCAGAAACCATCTAAACAGCTGTTGTCTGGCAGTTACATCTTACCTTTGCACAATTCCAGCACTCACCCACTTAATCAGTATCTTCTAACAGACTGTTTTGGAGCAAGCAACCAACCGTTTTAAATGAACTGAAAACCACAGTCTTAATCTGCCCACCAACACCAATAGTTCCCTCTGATGCACATTATATTTGTATGTTGTACCAGTTATACCAAAAGAAATCCTTCAATTTCAGTCAATCATGTCTCAGCTGTGAAGTTCAAGCTATAACAATATTTCACAATAACCAAGACATCATTTTCTATTGCTAACTGAAGATCTAGAATTCAACAATGTGGATTAAGAATTTTTAATCTTACTTGACACATCTAACTTGCACAGCAGGATACAAAAAGCACTGAAGCCATCAGCAGTCCCCTATAAAACACGTTTTGTTGTTTCACCTTAACCACCTTTCTAATGAATGAATTCTTACATTTTTTTTTTACTACTACTACTACTGTTATTACGATTTCCAAGAGAATGCAGCAGATCTTATCAAGACTATAGACATTTCATAAATCCTGTCTGCACTTCACTAAATGACATTGTAAACCCAAACAGCCTGCAAACTAGCTAGATTATATTTAATAAGGTGTTGCTAGAATGAGTAATGTATAGATTTACCTCTTTTTGTGCACTGTGAAGAGACATATTAAGATCTATTGCTGCAGTCTCATAGTGACACACTTAGGTAGAGCGTAATTTTAGCAGGTGAGAAGTTAGCTAGCCTCCCCTTCTGTCTTGCTGAGCCCCACACTACCCTATACAGAAGGGAGGTCTATGCTCTCTTTCGTTTACTATCTTCCTCTTCAAGATTTGGTGGTGTATATATATATATGCATGTTTTTTTTCCTTCTTCTTCCTTGTGCGGCTCCCATATTCTAGCAAGTGCTGCTCTGGCAGTCCAGAAGACAACCCTGTGTCATCTTGATGAAGAGTAGATGCATCCCTACAGACACAGTGTTGGCTGTGTGCACTTACGTCTGATGGGACTTCTGAGATGAGCCCGGACTTCAGATGCACCATGATAATGCTGACCTACCACTGCCCAGACACAGAGGATAGACAAATTTTAGAACAGGCTAGGTTGTGGCAGCAGTCTGAATTATATTTATTTTAAGCTTCATGAGAAAGAGCTTGGCACAATATTGGTTAAGATTTTCACTGGTGTCTGCTTATTCTTTCCTGAATTCACTCAAAATCCTGTGGTTTAGACTTTTTCTCTCCAAAAGTACCCAAGCCAGCATGCTGTTCTTGTTAAACTTTTTTGAAATAGGCAATTTAACATTCAGGATAGCAATATACTAATAATCTGAAGAAAAAAATGCAAATCAGACATTGTCTTTCATATGAAACATACAAACAAACAAACAAAAAAAACAAAACCAAACTATGATGTTTCTGAATGGATGATTGATCAAGTGATTATTTTAATAATAATACTTTTTATGTTGTGCTTGTTAACCCAACAACTTGTTTACAATAGGCCATTACAGGTAATATTATAAATATGTAATGCATCAAGAGTGACTGCATTTTTTTGCCTAATGCAGAGATGAATAGTGCCCAGCCCAAATGGGTAGTTATGTATATTTTATCAGACTAGCATTTCATTAGCTAGAGGAGAGTTGGCCACTGGATATAAGAACTTGCACTTATCGCTCTGTGGCTCAAAAGAAGAAAGTTCATTGTCAGATGAAAATGAACACCTCCTAAAATTATGGCTACCTTGCATTTGTGCTCCTGCACATTATTCTTGCCAGAGGTACATCTTCTTCGATAATAGTGATAATAGGAGCCAGTTAGGACTAGCAAAGCTATTTTGCTTGATGTATTAGCAGTTCCATTTTAGAATAATCCTACTAGCATGATTCGGTAGTATTTTACAATTTTTATAAGTACTGATTATATTTTCAAAGTGGGATAAAATTAGCACATTGTACCCTGTCGCTGTTGCTTTCTATAGTAGTCAGCCATAGGTATTGAACAACGCTGTATAAATGTGATTTTGAGAGGTAAGAGATTGACTCTTAAAAACAACAACAACAATAAAACCACTTATACGGGTAGTATAAGCTATTGCGGACAATCTCTTCACCTTGTGAATATTGTGCATATAGTCTAGTTAATAAAGACAACCTGACTTACAGGGATACACAGTGGCATGTAGGTGGAGTTTTGGCAATCGATTTTTTTTTTTTTTTTCATCTCTTGAATCTATTCAGCAGTCAAGGAAAATGTATCTTATCATACTATTTGTAAATTCGACAAGTTGGAGGAATAATATCTTTTTATCTAATTCACAGTTGTCAATGGAGGACTACATTTGGCCACTGACTATGAGTGAGATTTAGGAAGAAAGGCTTCTATAAGGCTTTCAAGTCTGTGTAGGAATGATGGATGACTTTCAGCAGCAAAGATTTTTTCTAACAAATGACATTCCAAAACACTGTCTTATAAAGTACTCATGGCTAGTGTCAATAATGCTCTCTTTGCCAGTTTAAATATCCTTCTGAGTCTCTCACACCCTCACTGGTACAGTACACTGGCAAAATTAGCAAGCTAATGTCACCACTCCTTGTAGATAAACACATGTGTAAAGTGTCAGGCGTAAGGAGGAGATTACAGAACACATATTTCTAAGTGCCACTTAGGAATACAACACATGTAGTGCATGGAAATGTTGACATCATCTAAAGAGGAAAGCAAGACTTGAAACCAGAGTGGATTATATCATTAGCCAACATGGAAAGTAATCATTCCTTATGGCTGCCAGAACCCATCTCTGTCCTAGAGCTCCTTAGGAAAAGCAAATCACTACATTAAAATAAATATTATGAATTATATATTTCCATAAAACATATATGACATACATCTTTTGCATATATATTTTGCTGATAAGTTTAAGGGAACCTCTCATCCTGTGCTCTACCTGGGAAAGATAGCATTATATATGGGAAAGAAGTAGGGGTCAGAAGTAGGGATAAAATCATAAAGGCTTTCCAGAATGCACACTTGAATATGACTATGAGCCCGTAAAGTTGCTGCAGTGACACAGAAGCTTCAGATGGGATTAAGAGGCTGCAGGAGCAGGTGCTCAAGGCAGAGCACCTCTGTCCCAGACAGCCTACAGTCAAAGAACTAAAGCCATGCACAGAACCTGGAAAACCTCTAAACCAACAAGATACATGCTCACTCTCCTTGTAGGCATCAGCATATCTCCCTGATCCTCTCACTTCTCCCAGTAGTATTAAAATTTTATGTGCCAACTATCACATCATTTTCACCATCACTACTTCTGTAACGCAGACTTTGAAGAAATATTCAACCAGAGAGTGCCTTAAAAATGAGCCCATTGGGTACTACATGTGCCAGAAAGAAACAGTGAAATCCTCGTAAGCTAATACACAGGAACAAGCTGCAAGCCTGATGACAACTAAGACAGTACAAGCTGTTTGTAGATCTGATAGTGACAGTAAGGGGAAGTAGTAAGAGACGAGAGAGAGAGTCAAAGGCAGGACTGGGTGCTCAGATTCATGGGTATGACAGTAGTGGTGACCTGTTTTCTGTGACCATCAATCAGGTGGTGCAAGTTCTAAGGCAAGAAAGAGTATAAAGAAAGAGGTAGTTAGATATAAGAAACAATAACAGGTCAGTTGAGACATTTCCTTGTTTTGACATCAAAAGATGGGCTTGACCAATATCTTGGAGGGATAAAATGTCAGGGTAACAGATCTAAGATCATATGAACTACAGCAATATTGTCAGTGCAACCAAAAACAGGATTCAGAATAATAATACAGGAAAGAAGCTGAGGAGCTTAGTTTTGACCGTACTGAGTCAAAGCTGTAGGTAAAGAATTTTTAAAAAAGATGACAGGCAGGTATTCTGAAATGCAGAATTATGGAGAGAAATATACTAGAAATGGAAATGTAGATTCTCAGATTTGCAGGATAAAAATATTCCAAGCAGAGCTGTATGCATTTTGTTTCTCAAGGCTTGGCTTTGATTTTTTTCTCAAGACAAAAAGTCTATTTTTGCTAAAAGTTGTTAACAAGATGAAGTGCTTGTCATGGAGGGACATCGAGAAAGTGAGAGGTCAGAAAGGAGCAGTGCTTTGTGTGAAAAGGGTGAAGGATGCAACCTTTGCAGAGATTAGGAGAGGTGATCCATGGTTTGCTAAAGGCAGAGGAGAAAAAAAGCCAAGCAGCTCTTTTGCTGCATGCTTTTGCAAGGTGAGAAGCATTGTATCATCCTTAGCTTGTCAGAATATGCAGGTCCCCAAGTTCATTGTTTTTGCCTAACTTTTAGCAAGCAAAGAAGATGACCTGCCCTCTCTGGGATCTATTATTGACCAGAGGAACTCCAGGCCCCACTTCTCACCAGACTCCCGGTAACCAGGGTTAAAACCCAAGTGAATCACATCACAAAATTGACCTGATTTATTTTTAAAATGAAGTATACTTTAGATTCACTTCATTTGAAATAGGCTAACAGTGGAACAATACTACTGTAGAAAAAAAAAATCAGTCTGTCACAATCAAAGTTATTGCAAATCTCATAGAAAATTCAGAACAAGTACTTTATATTTACTTCATTTATTAAAGATCCACAGGAGATCAAACAAAAATATCTTAGTTTTTGTTTCCAAACCATACTTTTGTTTTTAAGATAGACATTCTCAGATGAGAACACAGATTATATGTTTTCATAAGAATGCAGGGGGAAGCACACAGCTGGTAGCACAGCAACTTAGCCCCTTTACCATTTAATGTAAAGGCACCCTGGAAATATATTTTGACTAAAATATGTTCAAAATGTGGCTCAGTTAAAAGACATCTTTCTGAACTCACACACATAAAATATGTCTGCCTAAATAAATAGCTTTGCATTTAGTAATTTACCGTAGCTCAAGGCCTACCTGATCCTTCTATGAAACTGTGAAAATCAGCTGCAGCAGAGATGAATCCCTGCATATAGGGATGAAATAAAACTTGTGGGGTTTTCTTGGGATGTGTCACATACGAAACACTTTGTGTCTCCTATTGAATCCATTACAAAATAAAACAAAAACAACAAAAACCTGTCCATGAGGTATGGTACAAAGAGTCTCCTCTCTTGTGCTCAGAAATTTCATGCAAACACCACCACAATCTTCATAAATTTTTTACAGCTTTATAATGTGGCATTTACAGAAAATAAATTCTTTGTGCGTCTCTGGGCATGTAAAGACACATCAATCTTTCCAATATCAGCCAATCCCGAAGACATTTAAGAAAAGACAGATGAAAATGAATCTTATCCATCACTGAGACAGAGCTGAACTGTCTTTATGTTGTCCTTCAAGCTACAGTAATGGGTGCAAGGGGCAGGACACTATATTTCTTGTTTTATTTTCAGCTGTGACCATTGGAAGCTTCTCAGAAATGCTAGGAATACTGCAGATGGAGAAGCCTGTGGCCTGCAGATGAAGTGGTCAAATGTGCAATCATAAATGCAATTTCTCATGAGTGTGCAGTTTCTCACATGCAAGTCATCACATGTGAGAGATTAGTTTCTCTTTAGCTAATATACTTATGAAATATACACAGACCTATTTTTTCTCCTGTACTGTGGATAAACCAGTTCTCTTGGGCTCCTTGTTATGGAAAGCAGCTGTAGTTTTATTTGAATGCATAAAACTGAATAATTCTCAGATTATTTTCATAATTCTGAAGAGGAATTTAGACAGATGATAAAACTGCACTGCAAGGTCTCTTTTTTATTACTTTGCTATTTACAATTAGGACCAAATTTAGAGAAGAAAAGTCTATTTAAATTTTAACATCCTACAGCCCTATGAAAAATGCTTTGCTTTTGCTGTGACTTATAAGGTTAACAGAATATCAACAAGAAGGAACATGAGCATGAAATAAGTGACAAGTATTAACATGGTAAATCATGTATTTAAAATTACTATGGATTTTATCAAATGTTGCTCTGGGAAAATAAACTATCACATAAGGTAAGGTTAACTGACAAAATGCTGCTGAATCAGATGTTACTTCAATATTTGGAATTTGATAATATTTTACAAATATGGATCTAAAACCATCAATTCCATTTAATATTTAGCCAGGAGTGATGCTACTGAAGTTCTGCTTACATCTCATTTTGGTTAGTGAAATTAAATTTTGCCCGTAGACAAAATAACATATGTTTCAATGTATGTCAATTATACTTAAAACACATTAATGCATTTTTAGAGTAATTTCTATGACAGTGAAATTATTGCCTGCCCCCCCTCCCTGTTGCTGTCACATAGGACTATAACCAGTGCTTACGTGGAAAAGTAATATTAGGAAATGCATTAAAGATGATTTATCAGCTGGAAATAGGAAAGAGAGCCAAGAGCAGGTGATGAACTCTTCAGAACTGCTGCATTAAGCTGAGACAGAAAAAGCTGTTCCATTATTTCAACTGACCTGAAATATATAATCAATTGAGACCAAGTTCCAATCTCATTCACTCTAGTCTAATTGCATAGATTTCAATGGCATTACTCCTGATTTCTACTTACGCAAGTGATCGTCATAATTTGGCTTTTATTTGGCACTATGGAAAACATGATAAATAGCCTCATAGAAACTACAATTATCTAAAGCTCCAGGCATGCCCTGCTCTCTTGCTTTTAGAGGTAAGGTCTTAAACTTACAGGCTACACTGTTTGCAAATGAAGGAATGAGTTCTTCATCAGAGCTGCTTACTTAGACAGGCAGGATTTAGAGCTAAAAGGAAAATCAAAACCCTCCAAATTTTTAACATTTTAAACTCAGCCCAGAGACCAATAGGCAAACCGCACAGGCTGCCCACTGCTGGTTTAATATGCTCAAGGAAGAGATGCTGCTTAACAAGTAGTCTGCCAAATCTTGGATCAGCTGCCATTTCCAGATATAAGTAAAACACAGTCCCATGTGGAGCACATTACAGTATCTAATCTGGCAGTCACAATAGGTGATTGATGCAAGATTCTCTCCTGGTAGAAAAAGTATTTGACATAGAAGGTTACTTAGCAACATTTAAACCTAGGGCTAAGTGACAGTAGGGTAGAAGTGTAACAAGGGCATGCAAGAGGACAACTCCAGACTGACCACAATAACTGGAAGACGTGCAAATAGTGTTTTTCCACATAGTTAAGGTTTCCACGACAGATTTGCTCTAAGAGAAGATAGTCCAAATCTCTTTCTGGGATGTCATTTGAATTCTGTCAGCAGTAGTTGTGATGGGAACTTGCTACCCAGCCTCAGCCCAGAAATACTGGCAAGTCATCTCCATCATCCATTTTATCCACTTCCAGGTTGTGTTTGAGTTTGGAGGCTTGGGGAATTTATATTCAGTCAGCACCACATCTAAATTCTTTATTTTAGAAGACATTTCTTTTTCTGAAGATCTGGTAGCTAAGTTTATCCCAGTGCTCATGTAGCACTTCCCTTTTCTATAACCTGTAGCACAGCAAGGCCTGCAAATGTTCACTCGCACAGTAATTAACCCTGAGAAAGGAGACAGTATCAAACAGAATATCTTTTAATAATGCCATTCTTCAGAAAGAGAATCCAGGGATTCCTCTGCTCCTTTCTGTAGCAAGTCAGCCATGCAAAAGAGTTCTTTTCACGCTCCAGCATTCACTGGGCCCAGCCTGATCTCAATTTCATATATTTCACATGACAGTGATGCCATTAAAATCAATCATTTAGGAAGGAAAATGAACTCAAATTTGGCTGGTCTTGGACTCTTTTTGCACTATGTGCTGCATAGTACCTCAAGAGTTCGCATTGCTTAATAGTCGTTTCTTTTGAGTAGAAAAATAGGACAGCTTCCCTAAAGATACCAAAACAACATATAAAGGGAAGATTTTCCCCAAAACTACAAGAAAAAAGTAAGAGTTAATGTCCAATATTAGAAAGCTTATTAGAAATAGCTCATGAAGGATCCTGCTCTCACCAATGCACAATTACTATATGATAACCAGGACTGAAGCACAAACTTTTAAGTGTCTTCAATTTACACAGTTTGATCAAATAGATTAAAAATATGCTTTGCTTACTTGTTATATTTGAATAAACAAACACATGGGAAAAAATCCCTTTCACTTGAGTAAGCAGTTGATCATTTTTCTGAGGTAAATATAGAGGAAACTTGAACTCAGAAGAAACTGTATGTGGTAGTCAGCACATTACTCAGCGTAATGAGAAAATCATCTCTGCTTTCTGAAACCATCAGACGATCACATGGTAGTGGTACTATGCTTTATCAATATGAATATATCGAGTACCTCTATGTACTCAGAAACCCAGAAGTTGCTCCTTCAAAAAAATATGAACATCACATAGCATTCCAAGGCTCTTCCCGCTCCCGCAATATCCCACCAGCCAATTTGCCAGTCTCATTTTTCCGATGATGCAACTATTTATCTCACATGACTAGGTCTATAGAAAGGTCCCCGAAGAGCAGCGGCCACCGTGCTGCCTGCAGTGCCAAGAGGTCGCCGTGTTGGACAGCTCCCTGAAATGCCGCCCTCGCACCCGCAACGTCCCTCGTCCGCTGGACAAGTCTTGACTGAAAAGGTCTGGTTTACCTAGGGGACCAGCTCCTCCTCCTCCCCATTTTTATACTACTGTGGGGTTAATAGCTATGTCGTGTGGGGTCAGGGAAGACATCTGTGTCTCAGATAATATGCTTACGGTGATTACCACACATAATTGACTGACCTTCCCTCATTCTTTTCCTGCTGCAGGCCATGGCTGATAGGGTGAGATGCTCTAGAGGAGTTTATTTTCCATCACACACCATTGTGCCGCTGAGCAAATATTTTAGCAAGCTTTGAATGAATCACCTTTCAGGCTTTGGGTTTGACAGTTAAAATATGAAGGCTGTGACCAATCTAATAATATTAGATTTTAAATCAGCTTGGGGAGAAAACATGGGAAAATCCTACTTAAAATCCATTTATAGATACCTAATAAAATCCTGTTTGGAGTGCTGAAGTCAACGTAAATTTTTGAGAATTCTTGTTCTTCCTTTTGCCCTCTCTGCTTGCTTCATCTCCTCCCCTCACTTGGAACATTTTCAGCTCTTAAGTGGGTTTGTCTCAAAAAGCATCTGCAAGCTAAGATGGAATAAATAAATATTTAAATAAATATTGGTGCATTGCAAGAGCCAGGCTACAAAATGGGAAATAGCAAGTTCTAATTTAATACTCTTTCTTTAATACAGAACATTGGAAACGCTTCCTGTATCGTGGTGCTATGTGATAGGAATATATGACTGAATTGGACTGTTCTGCATAAGCATGAATTTCCTTCTACAGTGAGGAAAGAAAAAAGTGAAAAAAAATCTACAACAAAATGTGTGTGTTTTTCCCCCTCTGCATACCTAAAAAGAAAAATTCATTTCTAGTTCCAATGCATACCTGCAAAAGGCAAGGAGTAAGTATGACAGGAGAGAGAGGTTTTATAATATTTGCAAAGGAGTTTCATTTGCAATATTAAGATTTTAACTTTCTGATAGTGTTTTACTCTAACTCTATTTTATCTATCTAGCAATTAATATATCAATCTATACATAATATACTCCCACACGAAACAATTTTCATATATTGAATTTGACTGAATGATTGAAGCATTGTGCCAGGAATATTAATTTCTATCAAGGAAACAAGTTGGTATGTAAAGTTGTCTACGCACATGTACACAAACACATACACACAGGCACACCTCTTCTCCCCCTTTATAAAGCCTTTTAGTCACATGGAAAATTATCTTTGCCGTGCAACACCAGTGAATCTTCATGGTCAGTACTCAGAATTTCAAGCTGCTGCAATTACACTGGGACCTAATGGGCGGAATGATATGATACATTGAACAAATACATCTGTTCTTACTTCTACGGCTGAAAGCTAACATTTGTGCAAATGAATGTTCCAGCACTACAGCCAAAAAGTGATTCCAACCCCAGTAGTTTCTCCACTTTAATTTGTCCAACAACATAATCTACATTTCTTGCTGCCATTTAGAGAAATTTATTTGGAACTACCATCATCTTTCAAATATTTAATATAATTAATCCCTCCCCCCCCCCCAAATGTTGCAACTGCTTAACATGGAAAAATATACATATTCTAAATGTATGGGTGATCTTTAGACAAATCTCAGCATCACTTCATAATTATATACTACAAGTTTTAATTAACTAAAGCTCTGAAAATCATAATGCCTTATTAAAATGCAATTAATCCTTTGATTAAAAAACAAAAAGCACAAGTATTTACAACAAAAACACAAGTAGAATAATTACAAATATCATGTACCCATTTCTTTTATTTGGGTGTCACTTATGATGTCTCACGTTCCCTTCATTAATTCAAATACACACATTATCTCAAATCCACAGCAGACTGAGTGACAGTGGCCACCAAACACACAGCACTATATCCTATTGATTTCTGCAAATCCTGAACAATGCCATTTGCATGCTTGTTTCTGTAATAATAAAGATATGCCATTCAGAATTAAAGCACCGGCCAGACTAGTGGCAACTAATTGTGTTGTGTGTAATGAGTGCAATTTCAATTTGATATAACCCTCAGCTTTTCTTACAGCACTCGCTAAGTACTTTCAAGTCTTTGTGGGGAAATAATTGATTTTTTTGTGCTGTGGGCACAAGAAAATTATTATGATCTTTTGAATAATGCCAAAGAAAGGACCATGAATGATTTAAATTGGTATATGAAGAAGGCTTCACTGTGGATTGCAGTTTGACTGACATCCTACTAATGTAGTATCTAGATTAGCAATTTTTAAGGAGGCAGCTAATATAAAACTGGTAAAACGGAAAACATTGCTAACAGGGATTTTGTATTTATTATTCTATGAGGAATAACAATATGGGGATTTAAGGCATGTCAGACAAACACTATACTATTACATAATTGCCCTTGCTCTTTTCTTTTATGGCACATGGTATTGAAGGGTATGTTTCAATTGATAAATTACACATTTAAAATATGTAGATACAATGGTATAGTACTAGGTTATCACAACAGCTAAAGTCCATTGGCTACGTTGGTCTGTAACCACCACCTACAAAATCCTTTGTTTTGTCTGATTGTGACAAGAAGGCTAGCCAGCCTCCAAAAATCACTCTCATAAAGAACTGAGATAATTACCTTTTCCTTTTTAAAGGAAGAAAACCTTTTTCCCAAATTGTTGCTCACACTGGAGCACCATCCTGCCCTCTTTATCCCCTGCACCACTAGATTTATTCGAGAATGAAAAGTCAGAAATAAGGCTAAGCCATCTAAAGCAATAGCACCCCAAAACAAACCCAGTATTCTCAACAAAACATACCCCTTTACCTAAATTGTTTCAACCTGAAATTAATCTCTTCCTCCTTTCTTTCTTCTTAAAAGACAAATACATTATATGTCATAGAAAAAGTGCTGAATAAATAAGGACATTATGCACATTCCACCTTAAAATGCATACCTTCCAAATCTTATTCTTCAGAGGAGGGAATGTTGTTAATTTAGTTGGTCATAACTAAATAGTTTCTAATCTGGAGCAGGAGTCTGCTGAGAATATTGGACAGTTTAAAGGTTAATCACCATCGCCTGGTTACACAAGTGAGGCAGAACTAATTCCTCCAAAGGCAAATGGCTTGCAGTTTTATCAGCAGTGCAGATTAGAAGTGTTAATATACAGAATAGAATGGATGCTCAAGGGCCAGTTTTCCCTTATCGGCAAACTTTGCAACAGAACTCAGCTACTGCACAACCTCTGCACTTTCTATAATAAGGCCCCTCATTTTGCCTCTCGAGCAGAACTATCAAACAATCCTCCCCAAACCACTGCCACCAAAATCAGGGTATTACAGACCACAGCTAATTGGAAGATCACTATAATGAAGTAAAAGATAAAATACTTTGGCTGCTGGCCTAAAATGTGGATCAGCACAACATAGGAAGCTATCTGGCTATGTCACATTCTGAGAGATTTACATAAACAATAAACTCAAACCAACTGCCCCCCAAAATACATCTTTGTTTACAGTAAATGCAACCTTAAGCATTGGTTATAAAAGTGTGGGGGGATTTACATATTCAGCATTATTATCCACAGAGCAGGCTCTACCACCTCCACACCAAATATATGTAATCTGATGTATTTTAAGTATACGCCCTGCAAGAAAAAAAAATGATGATGAGATATATCAGTATGCATACTATAAAATATTTACATATTTGTGCTACTTAGTGTACACAAGAATATATTTATTACCAGAACACACAGGCTCTGACTCGTCTTTTCTAAAGCTGTTCTATGTTGCAGGTGTTTTCCATCAGGACAAGAAAGGAAAGGGGAAGATCCACCAATGTCACATGTTATCACCCAAATAAAACAGGCTGACAGAAAACCCTACCTAAGACAAGAAAAAGAAAAGGTACTTTGTGTAAATGCATTAGAGAGAAAAACAAGCAATTCTGCTCCACAAATAAGAATAGTCAGTTCAGAAAGAAGTCATATAAAATATTACAGTAATTGTATTGGTGTAAGAAAGCCAAGCATAATGAGCCTACATTTTACAAATACTGGGTCTGAGCCTGCTCCTGCTGAATGGCTGGGGACCTTTAAAAACAATGGCATTAGCTCTTGGAGCTCTGGTAAAATTACCAGTGCTTACAGGTGACTAATTCGTCTGTGACTGCACCATCAGCACGTCATTGTTGTCCCCCCTCTGTCCTGCCAAACCACATCAGCTGGGGACCACAGCAAAATCCTTCTGAGACAGCCTCAGAGGAAGTTTCTTATATAGAAACAACTTTCCCTTGGCTTTGAGATTCTAGAGGATATGCAACATGCATCTCTCATGCTATGAGAGCAGCAAAAGCAACACAAACTCGATCACTCAGTCTTATTTAATACCTACTGCAACAAATGCACTTGAAATTGGAATTGTAGAGCTATAATAAGCCCCTTTAGCTAGATAGTTAAAATAATAATAATAAAAAGACCCCAAAAACTCTTTCACCAAAATATGCATTTCAGTTTTCTGTAGGTATAATTTATTTACATATTTTAAAGAAAACCCAAAGCATTTTAGGTTTGGCATAGTCAGAATGGAGAAAATACTTGGCAAGGAATATGAGTGGTCAGGCAGCGAACATGTCTCATTTATTATCATTCATTATTTCAGAATACAAAAATATACCAGTATAATCCCATATTCAGTCACCAACAACCATCATCAGACCAAAGATAATTTCAAAATGTCACAGTTCAAAATATCAAAACACCTCAAGGTCACTATTTTCTACTGGGATCTCCATCCTGACAAAGCAGGGAGGCTGCTGAGCTTCGCATTGTCACCTAATAATGTACAGCTTTGCAGAGACTGTAAGATCTGTAGCAAGCATAGCTAATGAGCTATCAGAAAGTCAAGGTAGACATGCTCATGATCTCTCAAAGCATCTCAGCTCATCTTCACTGACAGAATCACAAAAAAGGAGAGGGTTTCTATAAGAAGGATCTTAGCTATATAAAGAGAAAACAATCAAATTAAAAAATCTTTTCAATTAATAGACACACTGCCTGCTGCTTATGAAAGAGTTCTTCACAAATAAACCACAGCTGAACTTTGGCTCTGGTCTTGTGGAATAGCTTGATGCAGGTGCATTGCGTAGATCTAATCATAAGATGAAATTGAATACAGCTTCTTCAAAGAATAGATTAGATAAAACCATCTATGGCTACTGCCTTGGGCACAGTTAGAAACCATTAAGGGCACTAAAGGACTTGTAGATTGAAAATGTCAATATTAAAAACGTGGACAATTTTTACTAGGGATGGTCACTAGAGAATGACGCTGACAATTCCTTTCCCTCATGTGGCTCTCACACCATCAAGATACTTTGCTAAATAGGGACTGGATCCAGTTCCTTCCCACAGGTGACTTTCAGAGTTCCTTCTGGGCTTTCTTCAGGTAATAGAAGTTTGTCACCACACACAGAAATGGCTCTACTGCCCCTGGAAGTTAAGAGTTTATCCCTCAGCCAGAGTAAAAAAATATATTGAAATCTCTTCCTAGTGAGAAATAACAGCTGGACAGTCAGATGATCTTGTTAGCTGTCACCAGAAGTAATCTGTTGATCAGATGAAATATCCTCTGGGATAGACACCAAACTTACTAATATGCAACAGAACAAACAGATGATGTTGATCCTTCCACCCTCCAAAATTCACATCATACACACAAATCTTACAAAAAATAATAAAAGCTAGAGGAAAATGCATTATACATTTCAAGACAGATCTCAGAGAAAAAACAAAAATTGGAATTACCTTAGAGTCTCCCTCACAACTCAAACACAATGAAACCAGCACAAATTCCAGCATTAAGCAGGTTGGTTTCTTCTGGAGACTTTCAAACAAGTATGTTTTTTTTTCAGTTTTTCCAACATCATGGATAAAATTAAGGTCAATACAGAATAAAAGCATGGAGTTCCAAGGAAAGAAGGCATCTGTTGACCATATCCACCTCTATCTTCTTTCTGCTTGTCTATGTTTGTAGACAACATTGCCTCATTTGTGGATACTGATGCTGATCATCAAGTGCTAACATAGCTCTGGAGGGAATAATCATGTCCTGGCAGGAGGCTGTCCAAAATGACCCATTAGAGATTTTCTATCTATCTTCAACATTTCCAACTACCGGATTCTTGGAAGCCAATGATTTCAACCTAGTGATTCAGAACAGCAGGAGATATGGCTGGTTAGAAAAGGCGCAGAAAATAAAATATTTGCTCTGTCTAGCCACACAGGTTCTTACACAATCCCCATCATTAGAATACCTCAGTGCCTTTGTTGTGTGCAAGCACTTAGGTTTAGGAAGATTTGTTGCACATATGTTTGCATTTGGTCAGTGATTCATTTAACGTATTTGCTATGGGGAAATATAAGTGGCTGGTACACTCTCAGAAAGTTAATCTATATCATCCTAAATAACAGAATAAATTTACTGATTAAAAAAAAAGGTAAAGGGAAATGTTTGGAAAAAAAAATGGAGATGGAAGAATTTATTGTAATCTGGCCTGAGAGCAATGAAATTTGTGGCCGAGCAAGTGCTTCATTTAATATCTACACACTTGTCAGGAAGGTTCAGAAATGTCTATAGGCTTCTGTTATTTATTCTGCTTTTTTTTATCCAGACCTCCATAACTCAAAGGTAATCACAGTTTCATTTGCTTCTTACACAGTGCATGAGCAGTTTTTGTAACCCCTCATTCAGCCTACATGAAAGTCTTTTATCAACAGTTTATTAGTGTCCTGTCTTGAAAAAAAAATCCTCAATTTCTTTTTTGTTTCAGATCACAATGTCTTCATTTATTTTTAGAAAGCTAACATGGTCAGATTTGAAGACATTCTCACTTCTCATCCTATAATTGTAAATCACTAGTTATTTACTTTAGAGCTATTGTATTAATAGAGATATGAAGGAAGAGAAAGTATTGTTCTTGCATCCTTAATGGCATTACTCACTTTTCATTTTACCTCTTTTCTGAAATAGGTGCCTAGCTCCCACTGGGCATCAATTAGTAGATACTGTAAGTTTACATAAGCTCAAGGGGAGACAGGACAAGCCTATAGAACAGAAACTGCATAGAGGGCTGCTAAATACATAGAAACTACACCCATTTCAGGAAATTCCTACGTTGCTGGTAGCTGAGAACCAGAGGAATACTAGGGGGAGGTATCAGATATGCGAAGCCTGCTCTTTACTCTTCCCTGCACACCCACTTATGGCTATTGTTGGAGCCAGGATATTGGGCTACACTGACCTTTGTGCTGAAGCAGTATGCCTCTTATGTTCTTATTATGTTCTTATGTTAAGCAGGAAAAGAATTTAGTCCCCGGATAACACCCAGTTGTGCTTAAATTCAACAGAAAAATTCCTTTTCTCTTTATTGTTTCAGATTTTAAGAACTAAGTGTGAGCACAAGTATATTAAGTTGTGACACTACACTTAATAAAGATTGATTTTGCTATCATTTAGAACTTAGCACGACTTCTTTAGCTGCATAAATGCAGATTTCTTTTTTATCCTAAAAAAAACTTTTAGCCAACCTGTTTCAATGACTCGGGCTAAATACACTATTAGGTAGTCATTTGAACCAGGTCTCTAAACTGTTCTATCTCCAAAGAAAGGATTCAGTAACAAGAATTCCTGAATCTGAAATCCTAAGAGTTTTTTAGGCAGGACAGATTAATTCTTACAGACTTCTCCAGAACACATATTTCTAAGGAAGGGTTTAGACTCTGATAATTTTGTTGCAACTCGTACAGGAGTATTGCTGTTCTGTAATCACATACCATGTGTGCAAGTGGAGCTTCATCTTCTTCATCAATGAAATATTTTGGAGAAGCATAATGAGTTACAGAAATCCTTTCAATCTTTCAATTATTATCAACTTTGAAAAAAAGCTAAATGCAAATGTGACTTTTTTATATATTTGATATTTATATATTTCTAGAAGACAATTTGCTGATCAACAGCAATAAAAATGGATCCAGACAACCACTGCAGATGAAATCTGAAATATATTGAAGACAGTAAGAATCTGTATTAACATCAAGGGATCAGGATGTGTTACAGAAGCTTTTGGAAAGATATAGTAAGAGTGACAGGAAATACACAGATCTAATTGCAAGACTGAGACTTTTTGGTCACCATTTCCTATGATATATTAAAATGGATGTTGGTAATTCTGTTCCCTCCACGCATCACTGTTTGAAGCTGAAAAACAATTGCACACAATTTCTTATGTAGAGGAGACTGTGCCAGCTGCAGTGAAATTGGGCAAAACAACATGTCATAGCAACAAAACAGAAAGACTCTTAATTCTATGTAGTACAGGGCTTGGCATAAGAGAATAAGAGCAAGATGAATATTAATATTTAAACTGCCTTTGCATGAAGAGGTAAGACATCTTCTCAAAAAAGCTACCTCTAATGTGGATATCTACCTTTTATTTGATTTTGTAAGTTATACAAACAGCAGCCAGATAAATATATGCACATGGAGCTCAAAAACACTATAGTTTTTCACAGTATCACATGAAGGCATTGCTTTGATTTTTTTTTTAAATAGCACTCTTTTTGTGCACAATTTCTTTATGCCTCATTTGCTATAAAATATTGGTCAATGAGCAAAGAATACTAGATGTTTTTCATTGTGTTTCTAGGCTCCATTGTGTTTCCAGGCTTCTTTATTGTATCTTAACATTCATAATGGCTGCTTACATAAACACAAACAATTCCTTTAGAGAATCATATGTCCATAATTAATTATTCATTCATTAATTGCTAGAAAGCCAGATGTTTACTTTAGAAAAATTGAGACTAAAATCTCAGAGAAATCTAAAGATGAATGGATCTGATGTATTGTTTTAGAAGATAAGTCTAACCTTAAGCATGCGAGTAGGACTTCTGAACTGTAGATGTTAGTAGGTTAGGCGGTGGTAGAGAATACTTAAATACTCGAAAGTCAGCTATGCCTGCCACCTCTGTCATGGTTACTTAATATAAAATGAAGGGTTTATTGTGAACAAATGTAACCAATTTACAGATATCTGATATAAAAAAGCAAAACAGCAGAGAAGGAATTTGGAAAACTTTATTTTTATCTTTTTAGAAAAAAATGTCTTACAGCTTCTTCAGGCACTTCTTATGTCACCTACATTTCTGCTTTGGTTTTTGTTTTTGGAAGGAGTGGAATGTTTTACCCTGCACCTGAATGCTCATGGTAACAGCTAACAGGCTAAACTTCATCCTGGTGAGAAGACTTAAATGTTATGGAAAGGAACCAGAGATGTATTATGTCTTATCCATTTGTCAGAGAAGATTAGCCTTTAATTATTTATGCTTGGATTTTGGTTTTGTGGTTACGTTTTGAACTTGTGTAAAATTGGGAGGCAGCAAGAGAAAACTGAGCAACATCTTTGTAACTGTTCTTAGTCTTAAGACACACATTTTTGTTTTTAGCTCTGCAATGAAACCTCTTCTTTCAAACAAGAATTTGATCACCATTCTAGATTTACTCATCATCTCCAATTTCAAATATCCCATCATGAGTTGAGCATCAGGTAGAGTCAGAAAGTGAAATTGCTGCAGGTTTATAACGTAATATATTTATCTGGAATATATACTGCTCACCAACAGGTTTCTTAATGACATTTAAAGCTGTTGACTTAAGAAGCTGCACTGACAATACCTCAGTAGAAGAGGGAGTTGAGTGGGAGATACTTTTCTTCCTCCATTAGTGATACATAAGACAGCATATATTTGATATCATGTAAAAAAAGAGACCTAGTCCTGCCCCCACTACATCTCATCAACACCATGACCACGTTTATGTGAAGCGCCCTAAGTGGCACCTTGTTTCTGAAGAGCTTCCCTCCCTCCTGTTTAACTGGAGACATGGCAATCAGTGAGGCTGTTTAAGCTGAAGGATGTGAGAGCAAGGACTTGGGCTCAGGAATTCTTCCCCTTTTGGTGCAAAAACTGAGAGGCAATAACTAGAGCATGAAGAAAATGAAAAATCTGTTTTGCTAAGGTTTTGGACGTTTCAAATTCTGAGGGGTTTCAAAGCTCCATCAAGAGCAAAATTCTCCAACATTGTCAAGATTTGGGAATGCCAAAAAAAAAAAAAAGTTTTATTTTCAGTTAATTAAAATGCTTCATTAAACTTTAGAAATTGTTTCTTGTACTAGATCATGATGAAAAGACTAAAACATAAAAACATTCAAAATAAAAAGTTTGGAAGAAGGAAAGTGAAAAGACTTTACTTTCAAAAACATTAAAATAAGATGTTTTGACAATGGTAGATTTTTTAAAAAACCATCATTTTCCTGCTGAGTTATATTTCAATGAATTGACAAGATTTCATAAAGAGTTTCAAATTTCATTAACTGCATTTAATTTAGCAATACAATACAAAGAACAGAAAGGATGACAGAAGGACTCATATTCAGCAATTAAAATGCAGGTGTATTTTAGCCTATTCAAATATCAGAAGTATAGCTCATCACCATAGATAAAAACTCAGTGAAAGAAACTATGCCATAGGGAGGACAGAGCTGAAAAAAGGAAAATCTTATGAAACAGAGAGAATGCAAGCACTTGACAAATGTCAGTAGTGTACTCTTTATTTTATTATGTAGCTGTCCAGGTATTTGTAGAAAAATACTTTGGGTAATATCTACAAATTTACAATGAAAACAAGCACCTGAAAGCTTTGCACTGAGATTTTAATCCAAAAGTTAACACAAAAGAAATCTTGCCTAAGCTGGCAGTGTCAAACTATAAAGGATCCCTCAGCTTTTCTTAACCCTTTCCATGGATTTGTGTGTCACTGTTCCCTCCTGACCATTTTTCTGTCCAAGTTTCTCTCCAGAGTGCATATGGGACAAGAGATTTTCCAACAGTAAACCAAATACCTACAATCTATTCAGCATGTGAAAGCTCCACCCTGAGAAGACAAATGATTAAAGAGGCAAAACAGATCTGACCTGATAAGTGCATGCTCTTTTCCATGACTGTGTTGCTTTTCTTTGGTATCAAACACAGTGAATAGGATGCTGTGGTGACTTCTTTGTCACTAGTAAGCTGTCTTAAATCCTTGATAATAGCAATGCATGAAAACGGTAGAAGCCAGTCATAACAAAGAGATTGTGTATGTAAAATATTCAAATCAAGCATCTAGCAGAAGAATATAGTCAAATGTACTAGGAAGATAGGAGAGAAAAGTAGAAAAAGTAGACGGACACAGAAGGAACTACAATGTGTAAATAAACATTTATCATTACTATGCTCTGACTAGCAGAGCGAGACCTTTACATTTCTATCTCAGCTGCAAAAAAAATATGAAAACAATAAACTGCTTTTCAGAGCATCAAACTACGTTTCCTATTCTCCTACTTATTCCCACTTCTGAAATTCTGTTTGAGTTCATCTTTACCTTGACCTTGCTTCTGCTGAAATCCTTGTTCATGTCTTAATCACTTCACATCTTGAATAGTGCAATTCCTTCGTCTATGGTTTGTCTAAATCCCAACTCTCTCTAAATGTCAAGAGGTCCGGAATGGTATAGTCAGATTATTTTCTTGCTCCATGCATGGATAAACAATATGATAGAAGATGTGTTTATGCAGTAAAATGAACTGCTATAGAAGAGTGAGGTGACTGTATATAGAAGGGGGATGGCAGAAAACAGATGCACAGTGGCTGAAAACTGGCTAATATTCTCAGACACTTCTGTGACAGCTAAACACCCACACATCAACATTAAAAATATTTGTTTACTAGAATATAAATATCATCCAGATCAAGAAACCTGGAAAGTTGATTTTCTATCAGTCTATTTTCTATGAAGGATGCCCTTTTTCACCATTTTCTCTCTCATTACAGACAGTAGATATCTACCAAGCACCTTTGCCTCCACAAAACAATTAACATCACATGCTTGGTTTCAAAATAGCCTCCTCTCTCTTCAAAAGTGCAATGGGATTGTCATATAGGAAAAAGCTAACATTCTCTGCAGTCGAGGAGACTGCCAGACATCTTTCTTATTAATCCAAAAATGGCCATGCTATGTTTTGCTAATGGTGCAGTACCAGCATAAAGAGATTATTTACCAGTCCTTTTAAAAAGTCAGCAAATATCTGAAGCTGTTGGTTTCCTTCACTGCTTTTGTCATCAGCCTAAGCACATAACTCCCACAACCATCTATTTTGCTGCAAGAACTTTAGTATGCCAGCTGGCCCATCCACTTTGTATCCTGCAGCATTGCAACATAAGCAGTTTGGGCACCAAATATTCAGTAGGCACAAGCTCTAGCATATTTAACATGGAAAATAGGCATTAGAAACTGGAGTAGAAGTACTATACCTCAGAGCATATTGTTTTGCAACAACATAGCTGTTGATCTTACAAATCAACTGCTTCATGAAAATTTATTATCTCTATCTTAATTTTCTGGGAATTGTATGAGATATGTACTAAAGAAAGAAATGATGAATGTGGACATTAGGAAAATTGGGGGAACCTATCACCTCCCATGAATTTAAGGCGGCAGTATGGATACTTGATCTCTCTAGAAATCAAGGAAGCTGCCTAAAATTGCCTAGAATGCCTGCAATAGAGTGGACTATCCATATTTATCATTCTATGTCTTACTGCAAGTTTATTATGAGGTAAGCATGAATCCAGGCTACTTTTTTTTTTTAATCATTCTGTTTTTCACAGTTCCCCAACAACCTCTTTTAGCAAAGTTGAACAAAGAAACATGCTCTGACCTTGGTCTTTTTTTTTAAAAAAAAAAAAACACACACACACACACACAAAAAATTATTTAAATCATGAACGCAAAAGACCATTCCAGATACCTCATCCATTGTTTCTATGCACTCCAAATCATGTTAAGCTTGGTAAGAAAGTATTTTCCTCCCTTGAAAGGCCATTAGAAATTTAAATATCTAATAAATAAATCCCATCCAATTCAGCTCAAGAACATTTGCAATAAAATTTAAAAAAAAATCCTGCAAAGCAACATCTGAAGCATTTTGATATTTCTAAAGTGTTTTCCTATTATTGGCTCAAATTTGTAAATGAAAGTCCTTTTGAGTCAGAAAATCAGAAATTCCCAGAGAAACATTTCAAGAGGTCATTTTCATGTTTAAGAATAATTAAAACTGACCTTTTCCTCAAAAGAGTATTTGTTTGCTCCTTTGATTCTCAGCTTGCTTTAAAAAAAAATTCTCAACCAGCTGTGGCCATTTCTGCAAAAGCTTCCACATTGTGGCCCACCTGTGGCTGTTGCTTCCCAGGTGACATGAAGAGGCCTAGAATTGCATAGTGAAGTTGCTGCTGAAGATGAGACAGAGCACCCTAGAGCTGGATTCTGGCTGGATACATGCCTCCAGTCCTAGCCATTTTCCAATTATTTCAGGTGCAAGTTTTAACATGTGCAGTAGCCCTCCCAGTTTGCTTCCTCTGCTCATTACCATATGAAGACCTGGGTTAGATGCCTACAGGCATTTTGCAAATGCAAGGATTTTCAATTACCCGTCCTTCTGACAGGCTTCATGGCGTCTTTGTAGAGCAGCTTTAGATAGTTGAATGGTGGCCTGTACGTCATTGTTACTAGCAATAAATAACTGTAATAACTGTCCTTACTCTGCAAAATACTGGCTACCATCCACCCCATTCCTCTAGAGCCATCTATTTTCTCTCTATATGTGGAATTCCTATTGTTTTAACTATCTATACTGCCTACTGTGGACTAAAGCTAGTTAGCTTTTAAACTGTAGTTTTGTATCTTTTGTGTCCCATCAATGCTATTACTACTTGTGGAAATGGAAACCCTGACTGTAGAGCCAGTAATATCTGAGAGATTAATATGATTTCTCATTAATAAGAACTCCATAACCTTTGGTATGGCATATATTTAGCCTATTTGTTCTTTATTTTTTTAGAAGTATATTCTACAACATGCTGTGATTTCTGGCCTATTGATTAATGGGTCTTTCCAGCACGAGCAATCTTAATCTTTCTTAATTGCCTTAATGGCTGCATGGCCTCTCTTTTATACTCTCTGCCCACTATGTTGTTGTTGCAAATGCTTTTGTGTCTTAACTTCATGACTATAGTAAGGACTTAAAGGAGACTGACTGTGAAGTCTATTGTTGCTCTTGTTCTTTCCATTCTTTAAATTTCTGTTTCAGGTTCCTAATTGATGCAGGTAATTTGGGGGATGTAATTGTGTTAATGTGTATAAATTAAAATATAGTTGTCCAAAAGTCATCAATAAAGCAATTTTTTTAACAAGTTCATAAAATAGCTCTTCTCTTTACTTCCAGAGATCTGTAGTGCGAACTTGTACATTTACATAGTAGTCAACTGTTGAAATGTCTGAAATGACTATTTAAAGTCTGTGGTTAGTGTTAAAATACAACTGTGAGAATCCTCCTTCTAAAGATCTTAAAAGATCTGGGTAAATCTGCCCCTAAAAGGTTTGCTACAACATATATAGAATAAATGATGGTGAGTCCACCAAGTTCTTCTAACTTAAGCTGCCCTTGGGTCACATGCACAGATAAAAGTAAACTGGTTTATTCGTGAAACGTGAGAAATATAGAACACTGTTAATTGCACAGGCAGATTTCTGGTCTACATCTCTGTGTTTCACATGGATTTATTTTATTTATAAGGAGAAGATGAGACAAGGACCTGTCATTTGTCATTTGTACATTGCACTCTAATTGGTCAATGTCCAGGTCAGTAGCGCCTGTTGATCACTAAGCTTTATACTTGATGTTAAACAGCAGTCAGAATACAGAATAAGGAAATGATTTACTCGAACTGAGCAGTCAACTTACTGACTTAACTTTCAATCTATTATTTCTCTAAATGAAGAAGTAGAATTCTAATAGAATACATAATAATATATCATATGTGTATCTTACTGTATCCTTCTCCCTCATATATTTCCACCTCTTGGTTCATGCATGATATTTACCTCACAGGCACAGTTATCAGTGTGAGCTAGGCTGCTCTCAGGATTTTGCCCACGGGCGAAAATATAAGTCAGCATACAATGTTACATTCACACAGGACAGACACTTGCATGAAATATATCCAGATAACAGAATGAGGGTAATTAGAGTTGTCATTAACAACAATAAATCACTCTAAACACAAAAAATATTTGTCTATGAAGGCCACCTTTTGAGGGTATAACTTTCTAAGGGTGCTTCCAGGCAAGAGGACAAAAGTTTAGGAAACATTTCCCTGAAGTAACAACGTTAATGAAGTCCAAAGTTATTTATTCCCCTGACACTAACGTGTTCCCATCTACTTCCAAATCTAGACCTAGTCTAGAGCCAACTGTGCAAAATCAAAGGCAAAACTCTGAAGGCAGCAACATCTAGGGAAATAATTTCACTGCTCTCAGAAGGGAGAAGGTAATGCATGGTAATTGCAATACCCACAAACAGCAAATCTTTAAAACTGTCAGTAGTCCAGAAATGTGTCACTTAGACCACTGTAATTATGGCAGAAAAGGTGACATTCAGGCCTGGAAAAAGAAACATGCTTCTGGTAAGAGTCTTTTTATAGGGAAATGTCACCTGTTTAAAAGCTGTTCAGAGTTTTGGCAAGTTAGAAATAATCATGGCTGACATTACTTGGCAAAGAGCAGATGAAACCATCAAAACTGGATAAAAGATAAAAGCAATCTAGCCCATGGTTCCATCTTCCAATTTACAATGGTAGCAGCGATGTCAAACACTCTATATGCTGACAACCAATGTAGCATGAGCAGGTACAAAAGCAGAGGAATGTGCTGGGCGTTGATAGCAGAAAAAGCATGCTAGCAATTTGAAGGAGAGAGTGAAATTTTGCATCTGATCAAAAATATATGTGCATACACGTAAGTAATACATTATTTGCTTATTTTGCCTAGAAAATTATATGTTAACAACTAAGATTTACTAAATTTGCCACATTTATGGTTTTCTCTGCAATATTATTCTCAATCCTTTCATCTGTCATGTAGGTATCATACGAATAGAAAGGAGCTTGGATTCTGTGACAAACAACTAGATCCTGGTATCATAAAGCTTACCTAACAAGGCTGCCTACCTGCTGTATTGAAACTGGGAGAAGGACCAGATTTCTGTAAGTTAGAAGTATGACTAAGACCTCTTGTTTCAGAGTCCTGTCTAAATAACAGTTGTTTAATAGCAGTTGTCTATACATGGCTTCCTAGGATGGCTTTTGATGGTAAGGGGAAGGGGGAAGAAAAATACTTTTAACAGAGTTAAGATTCACAAAGCTTTAATATCTCACTTTGTACTGTCACTAGGCTTAAATGCCAAACCTTTTGCACTGAAACAAGGGCTTCAGAGAGGTACTAACCAGCATGAGGAAAAGACATTTTTCTCAGTGATGAAAATTGGCAAGTCTGAGCAAGTTAGATAAGCAGGAGTCTTGATGCTGGGACTATATTATGGATCTGGGAGTAGGTGAGGGAAATGCAGTGCTTATTTGATTTTCTCCACCTGCATAGCAGGAAAGGTTATCAATGTCGAATCATTCTGCATGCCCAGGTGTAAAGTATGGAATGGGACTGAGCCAAATCTTTGTCACTTATTGCATGAGATCATTAGAACAGTTTCATTAAGTTCACACTTGTTAAAACTTGTTTTTCAGGTCTGGAAATATTTTATAATTTTTTTTCCCCTGAAGTAGCTCTATTATTTTTGCCTCATCCTTTCTGAATCATCAACAAAAGAGGTGGATATTTTACTAGAGGTCTCACTTAGGCTTCTACCACTTTTGCCCTCAGTCCTGATACTTTTTTTTTAATCCTCAATAATATCTTGTTTGCCACAGTACCAAGCTGGGAGCTGATATTCAGACTTTCAGTTTACTTAAAGGGAAACTCTGTCTTTTGAATTCAGATATTTTAAATTTACCAATAATAGGAAAGGATCTTCCTAAAGGAGCAACAGAAAAACTGAGGTCTGACTTACTTGTCTCACACATTTCCTGGTCTATTGATTTTTTTTCTTAACTGTGAGGACAGAAAAATTGAGAGGAACTTACCTACCATGAGAAGGGGATGCAGTACTGCATGTACAGCGACTTTGCTCTGTCAAACAGAAAGGACTAGACCTACACAAAACACGTGACGGAAAAAAAACCTCTGTGAAAAGGGAACCCTGGCTGGGTAGGAGCTATAATGCAGGAAATTGGGAGATTAAGAAATGTGTGGTGGTGCTCAATACTCCTACTAAAACAGGCAGAACTGTTCATTTCTTTTTAATTAATTATATTTCCAGGAAAGGGGGAAAAAAAAAACCACTACAATTTTTGACCAGTGCTGGCCTTTGTATTAACTGGCATTCCTAGGGTTTGAGGAACGACTGGCATTTTCCATAATGACAGAGCTCAGCACCATCTGATTGAGTTACTCAGTTATTTTGGACACAGAACACAGCTCTCATTATATGACAAAATAAATCTATGATGCAGTCAGAGCAATGCAAGCTCTTGATCTGTATCCACTCTGGCAAGGCAAATACTTGTATGAAAGGCATTCAGAAAACCTTTTCCACATGGAAAGCACATTTGTAAGGAGAACCACAATTACAGCAAAAGTGTAATCCATCTGTAACATCTCTTTGCCTGTTTCTCTGTTTCCTCAGTGAAAGACAACAGCTTAAAGGGAATTAAGAAAAACAGAAGCTATCTATTTACCACGACTGTGGTTACATCAAACATCTACTAAGTTAAAAAGCCAGGAAGGTTTCTTGGGTAGGAAATAGTTCCATGGCAAAAGAAGGGACATCTTTTTTGATATCCTCACAAACAACACATCTCACCATACCTGCTAAACCATGTCCCTAAGCCACTTATGATATGCCATAAAAACAAAACTATAGAACATTGAAATTAGCTTGTTTGATTTTCACATAAAGTCATGAAAATTAGAAATTAAAAAAATAGAAATACTACCTCATCAGAATTTAGGCTCTGTGCCTAGATAGCCCTCTTGAATATAAAGTTGCACCTACAAGAATGTAAAGACTTCTTGCAGTTCAATAAACTTTCATCTAAGTGTGAGAATGATGAGTTAAATGGCTTCATATTATTGTTCCTACATGACACAACTTCCAAGCTGAAACTTAGGGAACCTGAAATATTTTGGCTCATTTTGAATATTGTAATTCTGATTGAAAATGAGGATACAGAATAAAACCAGAGAAAAGCTTGCAAGAAACTCTGGAATGTAAAAAGATATATGTTACCTCTCATTCAAAGCTTGTTAGGCTTTATACACTCAACATATATCTTCTTGGTTATTGCAAACTTTTCTTGTCCAGCTCCTCCCTTAGTCAAACTTAAATAAATGCTCTTAAAAGCTCCAGTTCAGCAGGGTACTTGGGTACATGCTTGGCTTTCAGTACAAGTCATCGCTGGATTTCTTTGAAGCTATTTAGGTACTTAGACTCAAGTGTATTCTTAAAAACATTCTGAGCTGACCCCTAAGTCAATTTTCTCTCTTCTAACCAACATCAGAGATGTTTTTTAGTCTCTCTTTTGGCTCCCTGTCTCTTACCATGTGCCCTTTAAACTCATCATCCCTATTGGTAGTGCTCTAAAACCTCTATGTACTCACCTGCATTTCTGCTCTCATGTTCTTCTGCTTATTTTCCCAGAATCTACCCTCTTAACTCATGACATACTGCTCCCTTGACTTATTTCTCTTATTTGGGACCTTAAGGAGCACCTGAGGTTTTTCTCTACTTTGGAAATAGCATCTCTGGCCTCTGCTTTCACTGAAGTAGCCTTTGAGCCACTTTCGACCACAGTTATAATTTTCAAAATTCTATTTTTCCATAAAAAGGCAAGGAAAAGGATCAACAACATGAGGTAGAAGTGTATCAGAAGAGCTGAGACTCTTCAGAAAATTAAAATACATTTACTCTATATTCGGAATTAATTAGTGTGCTCAAATCATCAGCATTTTTCAGGGTCTGTTTAGAACTAGAATTTGATAAAATAGCCAATGAGGTAGCAAATAGCAGCCCACTTAATGAACAACAGAATACATGTTCTGCACTCCATAGCTGCAGGAATAAAAGTTCCAAGACCTATCAGAATGAACCCCAAAACCACAAAGGTTAAAATACACATCTTCAAGACAGGGTCCTTCCATTCCTGACTATATGAAGAATTTTGTCTAAGGACATCTGTACTGAAGGCCACTATGTTGTGAAATAAAATGCCATATTAGCTCCTGGAAGGAGTCTGGCCCAAGGGAGTCAAAGCTGCAAGTAGACAAGATTACTGTGTTTCTCACTTGGATTCTGTGTTGTACGGAAGTCAAAGCTGCAAGTGGACAAGATTACTGTGTTTCTCACTTGGATTCTGTGTTGTACCCAAACTACTTTCAGGTTAGTTGGGATACCTCTGTATTTGGTTGTGTGGACATTCGCCAAGGAGAGACATACTTTATTACCTGGTAGTATGAATAGACACTGAATACTAGGATAGTACCTAAAATATACCTCTTTTTGCCTCTAGACAGTTCATGCATTGCATTGAAGGAGATGATTGCCATCATTATAGAGCTAAACAAACCCAGTATAGAAGGTCCTCAAAGCACTTCTGTGATCCACTGGTCATGTAAATCTGCTAGGCTCATATAAGTCTGTCATCTCATTTTTTTTTTTCAGTCAATGCACAGTCAAAGTACTCTTCTGCACAGGCTGAATGAATCACTCAGGAGATGCCTGCAAGCTTTGATGCCTAAGAAAATATTCATTTGTAACCAAAAGTTGTAGTATTAATTTTTCAAGAAGAAACTCCCAGAAAAAATAAAAAAGA
Organism: Nothura maculosa; assembly: GCA_032353885.1. Lineage (NCBI taxonomy): Eukaryota > Metazoa > Chordata > Aves > Tinamiformes > Tinamidae > Nothura > Nothura maculosa. Next base: position 1,813,477 of record JAUBOD010000837.1, on the reverse strand, counting down.
GTGTATCTTTGCCACAGCCACTGAAGTGACTGTACTGCAGTCTAACTCTGCCTTTGCAAATGTGTATGCGAGCTGCATAGGGCAGCACAGTATGGAGCTCAAGGAAAGCTAATTTCTCTTGCCAAAAAAGCATGGATGTTTAGTGACAGCCTTTCCAGCCCATATAATATTCTTTAGAAGAGCTTGCCTAATCCTAAGAAAAATATATTTAACAACAACAAAAAACTTAGTATTTTACTACCAGCAGGACAGAACAATGTCTTGTGTAAAAAACATATCCTGAATTGGTCCACCTAATTCCACTGGAAAACATTTGCTAATCATGCTGTTAAAGGGGATGAACATATTTTAGAATATTAAAATTTGATTTGGCAATGACAAATTTTAATATTAAAACACGTATAATGACTCTTAGATTAAGCTCTTCTGATATACTTAATACCTAAGCTAAATAACTAATCCACTGAGAACAGGAGGTGGACGTGGCAGCTGAGTACAATTACAATTTTAGGACATTCTGTAGAGGACACAGGAATATGCAACCTCATGCATTTCTTAATAATATCCACCATATATAGTGGATGTCACTAGTCAAAAGCATCTAGCACATAAACTGAAAAAAAAATTCTGAGTTTACATAAAAAACTTCTCTTAAGCCATTCACACGTCCACTGCTGACTCCTACAATTGTCAGTGTGCATTTGAAAAGTTCAGTTTCAAAAGTATTCCGATTCATCCTTTGCAGAATAACACAGAGACTAACATGTCTCTTAATTTTATTTTATTCATATTTCATCTTCTTAGGGGAACACAGGTGTTGTTTAAATGGGATATATATCCTCAAGGTATAAATTACTCTCTCCAGAAGACTTGATCAGTGAAAAAAAAAAGACATTTAATAATTATTAATCACTATTGAAAATTCAGTGCATAATTCCTAAGAAAAAAAAGTTAGAAAGGGTTTCTAAAATTTTGTTGTTGATACCTTTTTTTTTATGACAGCATGATAACAAAGGAAGAAAAAGAAACAGTGCTACAGAAACAGTCCTTTATCTCAAAGTAATTTTTTATAACAACTCCGTTGTGTTTTTCTTAAAACCAGGAAAGATAATAATGAGCAATCAATTTATATATATCTCAAGCATTATGAATTTGCCACAGCATTCAACATGTATTTGAATTAGTATACCCACATGCTTATCCTCACATACAAATTCTATTTGTATACAGTTATACTCATTCCTACCCACACAATTCCACGGGCATTTGTCAATATATCCATGTATTCACATGGTAGAGATATACACTTATATCAAGCAACATGTGAATTATTTCAAAGAGTGAGTTATCTTGAAAACAATCTACCTGAGGGACGTTATTTTCCATATATAGTGCTGCATGCCTCTCTCCTGAATACATGCAAACACAGAGAGAGAAACACAGCTTCACTTCTCTTTTATCCTTCTCAATGAAATATCTTTCTATACACAGGGATCTATTTAATGAAGAGTGAGATTTCTTGTCTTAAGCCATGAAATTCACAGGAAAGCAAATTTAATTTGTTATTAATGATTTGTGGGCAAATAATCACATGAATTGTTCACTTGTGTTTTACATGCATTTTTCAACAGCCTATAAAATCCACTAAAACACAATAGGTAGGTTTTTTTATTTTATTTTTTCATGAAGGTCTCTTTTTATAAATTATTTTTCATAGACCATATTAAAAATTATTCACTTAGCTGAAAATGCTTTGAGTTATTTCTGGTAATAAATCGCCCTTTATAAAAAAAGAATGAGATAAAAAATAAATCAGTTAAAACCCTCATTTTGCATCATTCAAAAAGCTGTTTTAGTATCCGTTCTCTTTAGTGCCAGAATATAAAATGGAACCTAAGAAATTCTCAGAAGCTGTCTGCAACTTTCTTTGTAATTAGTCAAAATCTGAAATGATGAAATATTTGGAATGCTGTGACAGGATATGTATTCTAAGTATATAACAAATATTCTTCTAAAGCAAGCAAGCAGAATTCTTCACCTGTACAGAAGAGTATACCTAGATTCTAAATGTGAAAGGTATCATAGAAAGGTTTTCCCTTACTTGTCCCTTGCTTGAATGATTGTCTTTCTAAAAACATTGTAATGTGGTCTTTCTTCTTTAGGAGAAGGAGGGGAGAATTGGTGTGCAAACAGGTGTTTCTGTCAAAAAGCAGTGTTTCTTTTATTTAGCAGGTCCATTGCTCATCACATTTTTAATCTTAACTACTATTTACTTCCTTGAACACCTACATGTAGAAAACAGATTCAAGTGGCCAGAAATTAATGGAGCCAATCCATTAATGTGAGCAGGACTGTGTCCAATGTATTGCTAACTGAAAAAAAGAAGAAATTTGGTATTTTCTGAGTGCCCCTAAAAGGGCTTATTTCTACAATCTATGCAAAAACAGATTGTCTTTGAGGAATTCCTGTAATTAATATGTTTCTAAAATATCTAAAATCTCAAAAAACTAGTCTGTGTCCACAATTGACACTAACCTGCACAAAATCAGACGTGAGATGCGACTGGCATTCTCATCACACTGAGATCTGGACGTATCTTACACCGAGCAGCAGACAGAGGGCTGCACAGTGGAGCGGCACCGTATCAACTAAAACAAGAGCAAATTAAATTGTGCTCTCCCTTATGTATGTCATACAAGAACAGCTTGCAAGCACCAGGTTTGAAAACAATTCTGCTCTTAGTAGTGTTTTTTATTTTAATTTTTCTTCCTGCATGTAATATGCTAGCAATGTCTAAAATCAGATTCTGTAATGGGTAACCTCTGCGCTAGGTAAAGTAAAATATTAAAAACGGAATTGTCAGGCTCTTTAATGCAGGGCCCTGCCTTATGTTTATTTTAATGAAATAAAATGGAAGGTATATTACGGCATTTTTAATCACTCGAAATTATCATCCTGCTTCGTCACAGAAACAGCACAAAAGATAATTGATCTGCTGAGCCAAAACAGCACAACCCCCAGCAGTATGTTAGTGCTAATTCAGGAGGGTTTTTTAAATGAATTTAGGAAGCTATCTATATACCTACACAAAGGTCTTATTTTATTATTAACTACAGTAATTTCATCCCGGAACCCTAATATTATACAGCAATTTAGCTGGAACTACTGAACTTTTGAACTGTTAACAATACAAATAACACAATAATCATGAAGAATCCAAACACTCAGCGGCGGCAAACTAATAATCAGCAACACTTCTCTGTCAAATAGGCTACAGGGGAAATTAATAATTCCTGCTCTCTCACAGTAACCACACGAGTGTTTCAAGACATTTCTCTTCTGGGGGCAGTAAGTTGACTCCTCTGGTGGCCAGAAATCCTCACACTTTCCCCCTACGGGCACAGAGATGCTGGTGCATGGTGCCCCCCCCGGGTTTCCCAGTGCTTGCTCTCCTCCCTCTGTGCTGCTCCGCGCGCTGAGTCGCTCTGCACAAAGGCCTCAGGTTCGCATGCAGTCCTGCATGTTTGGGCCCTAGACGGAGCAAATTGCAAAGCTTTCCAGCGTGTAGCCCCCGCACAGCCAACATGCACATCAGGTTGTGGAGCCCGGCCTTGCTGCTACACCTGTATCAACAACAACGCGAGCACAATTATCTTACCTTAATGAACTTAATCTTTAATTTCACAGCTTGGCCCTTGTGCTCGGCCTCTTAACAAAGGAGCTGAACTGTTTTAGTCCATATGACCACCCTTCCTCCAACAGCTGTGGAAACTTTAGCCACGACAAGGATTTTTGCCCCTTGTGAAACTGTCAAAAGCAATAAATATTTTTCTTTTTTTCCATCATTAGACTCTCCTAAGAATGCCTCCCCATTGTCCACTGTAATTCCCAGAGCTGGCCGGGCAGAAGCTTGATTGTCTAAAATGAATCCTGAAGTGTGAACAATGCTGGAAAAGCGGCTCCACTTTTTTTTTTAGAGGGTGTAGCCGTTAGGAATGCGGTGCTTCCCCATAGACAGCTCTGCCAAAAGAGCACTTGTGTTTTTTAACACTGGGCTTTCAGGAGGATGCTCGAGTTAAAGCATTGTGGCCCACTGTAAATAGATGCACTCAGCAGAATGGCGCTTCGCCGTCCCTAATTAGGGAAGTAACTCTGGGAAGACAGCATGTCACTTGCAAGACTGGGCGCATTGTTGGGTTTGTGCGCGTCCCCACAATGTGAGGTAATTGGAGTTGTACCTTTTAGAAAGCTGCTAATTTCGCATAGGAAGTGCTAACAAGACCTTTGTGTGCCATGTTTTCCTTCTCCCTTTTTAAGGAAGTTACAGAGCTCGAGTACTGGGAATGGCTGGGCCAAGGCCTGGAGAAGGAAGCTGCAGTAATGAACCACTTCAGCGCGCGGGTAGAAAAAGGAGGCCTAATTTTCGGGCCTGAGAAGACTAGGCTTAACAAAAGGTTCTGTTTAAGCTTATTATACGGGACATTCTTAGTGCCTACACAGCTTTCCTTGAAATGACCCTCTCAAAATAAGTGCATCAAGTTTGAGCAAATAGAAACATGCAACTTTCAAGGCTTAGGGTTATAGTTTTCTTTACAAAGCCATTTATATAATGTAAGCTGCAATTAGCATGGAACGGAGCAACAAGATCTAGCTAAGAAAGTTCTCCCAACAAAAGACAGAAATTAGAGGAATAAGTAACAGTTAAATATCAGCTTCAGATAACTAGCTGAAAAGGCCTTTCAAATAAGCAGCGGATGTAAAAAAATAAAATAATTTTGCTTCGAATCTCCTTCTTGGCAAAGTTTGGCTTTTAAATCACTGACTGATTAATTCTACTAATTTTAAATTATCCAGATAGAAAGGATCTGGGTTATAAAAAAAGAAAAAAAGAAAAAGAAAAGAAAAGAAAACATAACTGAAAAGCCTTTCAGCTTTTAAGCCTGACAATATCATCAAAATGCCTGTAGGAATTACATATGAAAATTCAAACGGTAATGAAACAAATTACTACTTACAGTATGAGAAGTCTGCAAAAGCTTTTTATAGACTTGAAATGCAGAAGTTATATAAACTACTCAGTGAAAAGAATTAGAAAATGACCTTTGCAGATCAGGGGCAAAAATGAACAGTCTTCAGGAAAAAAAAAAATCACTGTTAACAATGGCTTTTAATGCCTTTTTGCTTCACTCATTTATCTAATAATCATGGCAAGGTTAGGGTAAACAATGAACAGTATGTTTTCACATATTCCACCTTTAGTGTCCTCCATATGAATTTCTAAAACACTTAAGAGAATAGAAACATAAACCTGTGACCTTCAAATGAGCTTTTTGCTACTTTCAACATTTTGAATAAAAAAAAGGTCAGAAAATTGAACCACTTTTACACAGTAATGAATTCCATTCTGTTGGGTAAACAAAGCTAAATTTTAAAACACAGACCTGACATTTCTATAGCTCAAGAAGCTTTTCTCTTCTTTTGGTGGTGGGGGGGAGGAGGGTGGAATGTAAGCACTTTGCCATGGCCTAAATAATTACAGCATCTACCAAAGAGAGAAGGAGGAGACAAAAATATTTGGTTTTATTCAGTGAACAGCCATAATTTCCAAGGCAAGCACAACAGAAATGTCCAATTTTTAAGACTATTTTTTCCCCCTGTGAATAATTGATCTAGTCCACACACACACAAAAAAAGCTCAGTGCTACCATTTTAGAGCTAGCTCTTACTGACAAGAGCTGCGAGGGCCTCCAAAAGTTACTTCAATTTCCGCCGTGCTTTTGTCCATTAGTTGTCCTTGCTGAAAGGCCCAGTTAGGTATTGTTGCAAAAAAAGTCTGCGCCCACATTTATTCCCCTCTAATTCATACTCTGCATTGTGGAGTTTTGCTATTCAGAGATTGATTGGACAACAGCCCTAAGAATGGCCCGAGTGATTAGTCTCTCAGCATGGGCCTGGATTGTGGGTATAAACCTAGAGCCAGGACTTGAATTCACGGCGGCATTCTGCTTCCTCCTAGCGCCTCCCGTGCCTGATATTTTATGCATCCCTTGCTGCAGGTAATACATTCCTTCATACCAGGAAACGGAATCCGTATAATTAGCCGGCACAGTAGTGTGCAAGCCCTTGAAAGTCCAAGGGTTGTGCCCCGGGAAGCAAATTCACTTTGGTATTTATAGGAGCTCACCGGTTGGCGTTCGGGGAGGGATAATACAAAACCCCGAGTATTGTCATTACAAGGGATTCATTCCGCTTGATAAAGGAAACTTTTATAGTGTTCCCCTGAGGGCACAAAGACTGATGCTGGACACAAGATTTGTTTGTTTAGAGCTGGAGTTACAGTTCGCCCAGCCCACAGCAATTCCCAAACTCCGCTTCTAACCACATCCCCTACCTCTCTGCTCGCTGCCAAACACATGGCTTGTGATACCCCCTCCCCACTTACTTTGTGTCTAATGCTTACTTTATGTTTTAGAGTATGGCAGCTTCGCAAGTTGCTAAGTGTACAGATGTCACTCTGTGTTTTACATGTCAGTAACTTGAATTAATTTACATTTATTTTCCTATTGTTTTATATCATTTTATGACAATGTGCTGCATAATATAATTTAAATCTTTAATGTACAACTAATTCTCTACCATTAATTTGTCAACATGATTACTGGATGTGCCACAAGGAAAAGTTGGATGTCTTGAGATATGTTCAAGGCATTCCTGTATCCTTAAAAGAGATTTATATCCAAGATGACAAAGATTTACAGAAATTTTTGGTCTGTCTGTGATTTTATGAAAACTACAATTTCAAGGTAATTTTACAAATTGAATTATTCTAAATTTCAATCTGAAATAAAATAAAACATCTAATATATTAATTAGCCCAAGGAGAGAGTCCCAACAGCATTGTAAGATGCAAAATGATAGTATGATTCCAGAGAAATGCAGCCGTCATCGTGACAAATCCTGGCTGGTAGGAGTTGAAACTATGTGCTTGCCAATAGTGTTTTATTTTGGGCAGCACAGAAATCTTTTTAGGAATGTGCTGGAACAGAGGAGCAGCTCATAATGGGAGCAGGTTGTGAATTTTTTGACAGAAAATGGCGATTTGTTGAAACTGAAACTTGTCCTGGGAGCACAGAGCCAGAGCTACAGCAGGGAAGGTTTCCCAGGGTAGAAGTGCTAATTGAAGAAGGAGAGGGAGATGTAGATGGAAACAGCAAGGGAGATGAAGATGGAGATGGAGATGGAGAGGGAGGTGGAGAGAGAAATGGAGATTGAGAGGGAGAGAATGATAGAGACAGAGAGGGAGATGGAGTTTTCTCTGCCATCCACCCCTTTCCCAGAGCTGCCCATAGGTAAGAGGTTGGGACCTTCTTCAGAGATGGGAAGAGCCAGTTTCAGTTCACTCAGCTGAGGTCCAAAGAAGGGGGACCAAGGAGAACATTGCTCTGTCATCTTCAGTGTGAGACCAGTACCTATTTCTCCATTGACTCTTGGGCAGCCCGCTCAGATGATCTTTTTCTCCCTATGTATTAAAAATGAAATATGTATATGTGTAAATCACACAGATGAAAACAGACTAAAACACTAGTGAAATAACTGATAATCAGTGTGGATGGAAACACAGCCCTTAGCTTTTGGGGAATAATTTGATAGCAGGACATATCACTTTCTAACATTATTTTTTTAACACTTGTTTAATACTTGGCTCCTTGCCTACCCCTACTCCTCTGTCCTACCTTCGGGGATCTCGTGGGAGAAAAGCTGTGTGAGTCACTAGAACACTGGAAAAATCTAGCAAGTTCTTTAAAAAAAAAAAAAAAAGACCTGATTAAAAAACAGAAAAAAAGATATTCTATGAAAAAAGAGTGTTTAGACAAAGCCTGTCTGCTTCAATTTCCCAGCTAAGTAAGCTCCCTTGCCCTGAGAGTGACAGTAGATTCCATAAATTAACTGAAAATCCCTCTTCTCAAGAGCCTAAGTTATCTCTTCTTTGCCTGCAGCTCTGATTTAGAATAGGCGCCCGTTTGTTTACTGTTTTAATTAATGCTCCTTTTCAGTGTGGAATAGGGGAAGGGAAATGAACTGCCTTGATAAACAGGTGTAGCTGTTACGCGTTATATGGGGGATCATTCAGGACTTGCAACAGATTAATCAGGCTTGACTGGACGTGAACCTCCTTGCAGAAAAGGTAGATCAACTCTGCTGGATGCCCAGTAGGTGAGTATTATTTTAACTGCTAGCCTGTGATAGGAAAGGCTTAAGAGAACAGTCATCAGTGGAGAATATCTCCCCGTTCTCGCCCAAGAAAAGCATCCTGATTCTTTGCCACTGCTTAGCAGTTAAGGAGACCTTGACAATAGAAGTCACTTTTTGTGCCCCCTTTGCTTCTAACCTCATCGCCTCATATTCAAGGGGAAAGAAACAAAACATCCCATTATTTTTAAAACATTGAAGTGCCACATTGGGAAAAATGCTCTCCTAGGTTAAGTATGAGTGATTGGATTTTTTTTTCTAAATGCAATGCAAATGCAAGAACAGTTTAAGCGTCGTGTTACAATGTGTGCTGCCTTTGTACCATGTGTAATACCTAGCACACTCAGAACAGAAAGTGATCCAAAACAAGGTTTTTCTTGAGCAGTGTTTAAATTCCTGGTTTCAAAAGAGAAAAACAGTGGAGCTTTGGTTTTGTCCTTATGAGGGAGCAAAGAAATTAAGTAATTGAACTTCTTCATGGCAATAAAGCATCACTTGGCTCAGGAGTATCTGATCTAAGATGACACTACCTCTTCTGCTTCCAAATTAAGTAACATCTAAAGATATTCCTATTTACTCCACATTTTGTCTTGTTAATATAATTAATATCTATACAGGAAGCAAATGTCACATAAAAATAACTGAAAAAGAACTGAGGAATATTCATTTATAATGTCGTTCAGGTGGATATTTCCCAACCAGGAGAAATGAGGGGACATTGCACAGCAAACCAGGAGAGTACTTAATTTTTTACTGCATTATAGAAAACAGGACCCTGGTCTTTTTCTAGCAGACTGGCTGAAAATTAGCTTCAATGTTAGCTGTGAAGACAGATGGTCACCCAAGTTCTTGGAAAAAGATGTAGTGAATGAAAGAAATATATTAGCTTTTTATGTGCTCATCACACAATGTAAGTATGGTGCTAAGTATGGCTTTCTGTACTGTATGTCCTATATGGAGAATAGATTTTGGAGTCAAAGATACTCAAAACTCTGCCTTTTCTGATCACAGACATTTTCATATTATGCATGGGCCTCTATTTTTAACCTTCCAAAACTCTTTTTACCGAGCTACTGGAAGGGATATGATGAGACATGGGCAGAAAAAGGAGGCAGAAGTCCATTGGAAATGTTCTTAGCATTTTACTCACTCCCAAAATATTTCCAGAAATGGAAGGAGCTTTGATGTGTTTTAGAAAACTGAGATAAATGTCGTTTTTAAAGATAGCCCCTAATATCTTGCCTCAACCATCAGCTTGGGCTTCATGATGGCAGCTGATAGCCTAGCAATACCTACCATGCCACAATAAATCATTTATCTTATCTTGTTCATAGAGGTCTAAATGCTCCCCTACCAGGGAAAAAACAGCTTGACAAGGTCTGCAGGAAAACGTTTTGGAGTTATTGCTACATTCTCCTCTCAGGAGATTTGCAGTCTTGTGAAGGGGGAGCCTTTAGTCCTCCAAACAGCACGAAGGCTCATGGTAGCCTTGTTTCCCTAATGGAGGAAATGTTTGCAGATGTGTGTGCTCTGCAGCATGTGCTTAGCAAAATAGGTGCTAATTTTACAGGAACTCTGGAAAGATGCTTCAGTGTGGGTCCCTCCCCTCTCCTACTTGCACATTAGCTGATTACCACTGCCATGCAGCTTAATCCAGATCCACCTTCTCCTTTGCCACCCAAGGCTTGCTGTTCCCAGCAGAATGCTCGTCAGCTCTGCAGAAACATTTTAGCTGCTAGCTGGTCTATCTGCCTTCTGCTCCCTGCATCTCCTTATTCACTTCTATTGGACTCAACAAATTAATGATGCTGTCAACATTCAAACAGCAGAAAAGAAAAAGAACACTAATAACAAATGACTATGAAGAAAAATGCATAGTTATTTCACTCGGTGTAGAAGTATACATGTAGGGGTAGGGATGTGTCACAACGCATTTCTCCACCTCTGCCTCCTCCCTGATCTCTCAGTAGGAAAACACCAGTGGACCAAGTGTCCTGTGATCTGAGTCGATGCTCTGCTTCCATCTCGTTCTCAGGAGTGTCCTTCCACAAAACAGACACAGTGGGTGCATTTGTCTATCCATCTCGTGACTATAAACCGAGTAAGGGGAATCCTACTGCTGGTTTTCAGCAGGTCTGAAGTAAGTCATGAAAGAGTGAAACAAAAGTCTTACACATCTGTAAGTGCAAGAACGAGAAAGGGCCTGTCTTAAGAAAGGGCATTATGAAAGTGGAGCTTTACTCCAATAATGACCTTGCTGGATCTTTCCAAAATGAGAAGAACTTCACCACTAACTTCAATTTGTAGAGAGGAGAAAAGCAAGGGAGAGAATGCCTAAACTAACTCAATCCAACAACTTGTACTGTCCCATCCTTGTTTTTATATTGTGAACATGAAGATGACATTTTCTCCTAAGTCTTCTTTTACCCTGTGAAAGGGCATGAGGCAGTGAGCTATAGAGGATCTGTGAGGCTTGTTTGGAGATGGGCGCCCATTGCTGCTTCTTTCAGGTCTTCAGCCCTGGTGTTTTGGGAGTTCTCTGCCCCCCAGCAGTGCTTTTCAGAGCAGGTTGCTCCCACTGTGGGCAGATACGTTGGCTCTGGATACCCGCTGGGGTACCCGTTTGAGGTGCCCGGGACACCTCGGTGCCTCTTGGCCACAGAGCCGTGCCACAAGGGTCTCTGCTCTGTATGCGTTTGGAAGGCTTTGTTAAAAACGTATTTATTTCTTTATTTTTGCTAGGAATTTACTGCACTGTTAACATTTATCGTGAATTTCTGTTGTGCAGCCCAAACCCACAGCCCTGCAGAGCATCACCACACCAGGAGGAAGGCAAAGGCGGGGAGGGACAAGCCAAGGGAGTTTTGAAAAGCAAATAGAGTATATCCTTTTGTCTAAGATGCCGTGAAGACTTTTTTAATCTGACATGTGATACTAGGCTTGGAGGACTGGCACATACCAAGAGCTTTCCTGCACCCCCATCCCTCGCAAACCTTCCCAGGAGGCTCTGATTGTTTTACTGTTCTCAGTGCAGATTTATTAAATTTCAAATTAACATGTGTGAAGCAGGTTGATTTTGTTTGCTCTGCCACATAACTTACTTTGCTAAACACTGAGTAATAGCAGCAGTTAATCTATTGACCGATGGCTTAAGCAGCAGGTGGCTGCGGGAGCAATAGGGCCGCCCCGGCGCGACCGGCCGAAACTCCTCGGGTCCCTTTGTCACCTGGGCCGGCGCGGAGACGCGGCTTGTTTGGGAAGTGTTTCTCCTCCCACCAAACATCTTCAGCATTAAGGGGCTTTTGTTGCCAGAAGACTGAAGAGCAGGGATTATGAAGGATAGCCTGTCACACAAACTTGGTGTCCTAGACCTATAATGCTGTCTGCATTAAAAAAAGTTTGCCAACTCATCTAATGAAATTATCATTCAAACAAAGGGTGTCTCCAGTATTAAACTGGTGCCCTGACCTGCTGGGCAATTGCAGCATTGAGGACCTCAAGACTGTAATGCTTCTCCTGTTGATATTTTGGAGTAGAAGAGGTTTTTAAAAATCTCGGCAGCATGTAGTTTGAGACAGGAATCCAGATGCTCTGCAAGGGTTCATTCTCTCATGAAATCCAGGCACTAAACTATCAGTGATTAAATTAGTGCCCAGGTACTGATGAATCTGGAGTTATAGCAAACTGTGTTTCATTTGGGTCCATATCCTCCCTGCAACGTCAGGCAAATTCACATCAGGAAATAAACAGGATTTTCTTATTTGTGTGGGTTGAGTTAGCAGAAATCATGACTTCCAAGCATAGAATGTGAAACTTGTGCCTCTACCCTACTTCACTATGCTGAGATTGGCCCTGAGTGTTCATTTTCTTAAGAAAGGATTTTGTAGGATGAGATGGTGTGAGAAGCCACACTGCACATTTGCCTGGGGCCTGGCTAGAAAGGACAGCAGCAGTTCCACTCTTGGTGAACAAATGGGGTTTAGTGAGTACATGCAGCCCTTGTACTAGTGCTTTGATTCTTGCTTCAGCCAAGAACACAGCTAAGATTTGATTCTTGCTTCAGCCAAGACAAGCCAAGCTGTGTCATTCTCATCCAAGTTAGGAGAAATAACCTCATACATATGTGAATGTAGCCATATAAATGTATGTATACATGCATACAAACATATACATATATTTTTGATTCCTGCACTATATCATATGAAACGCTTGCAAACAGCTGCATTGCAGCAATACAATAAAAAGCAGGTAGGAACAAGATAAGCCAAGTGGTAAAATATTTTCAAGCTTGGTTTCCATTTGCTGTGATTCCTTGTCATTTGAATTGTGTCTTTATAAGAGTATGTTTGTATATATATGCACAAGATGTATACGTGTGTATGGCCATGTACACACATATGCACAATTTCTGCTTAAGACCTTTGTATTTTGGGGTTCATGATCTCATCTGAGGATGAGATCCAGTAGCACCACTAGGTGCTACTGTAATACAAGCAATTAATATTATTTTTACTACTAATAACAACGGCAGTGTTTACTTTTAGTATGTTCTTATTCTTGCCAACATATGCTTTTACATTCTTTAATTTTCTCGTTCTTTGCAGAGCAAATGTTTAGAGGGATCCTAATTAACTGCTCAACAATGACACACTCTCATTTGGTTTTTCTCTCAAACTTATTTATTAGGCTTTGTTTATCAGTGGGAGAGTTTCTAGCACTGAGACTGCCAGGATTTACTCTAAGCCTCTTAGTCTGGTGTTTCCATGGCCCTGGCTCTCTGTGTAGGAAAAGCTAAAGAAACCATACATACAGCTTTTTGCCTCCTTTATTTCAAGTAATCAAGAGCAGATGCTTTTTTCCCCCATTTTCTTGGGGGTGGGGAGGAAGGGAATCTGATTGCTAAAAACATGGTGAAGAGCATTTGAATTTGGCTAGGGCCAAACCCACTATTGTGTTTTCATTGTTTGTTTGTGTGCCTGTCACAACACAACTGGATTTTGACATGTTTTGGGGACATTTCTCAGAATCAGTGAATGAAAACAGGAACATCTTTGTTCAGTTTGTCCAGGAAAGGTTTCCCCACAGAGCTATAGCCCCAGCAAACCAGCAGATGTACGAAGGCATTTGTGCTATGGCTGCCCTCCAGACCTAGCTCCCCTCAGACCTAAACAAGAAAGTCTCTTCTGTCCTGCAAAGAATTGTTCCTGTCCTCCCTGTCATTACAATTATTATGTGTTTTGTAGTTTCTTCTTCCTTTTTCAGAGAGGACATTAGTCTGTCTTTCTGTCATTTTTCCTTTTTTTTCTCTCCTCTTTGTTTCTTTGTTCCTTTCTCTCTTCCCTTCTCTCTCCCTCACTCCATCTCATTCTTCTACTCTGTTTTCCCCCCACCCCCTGCCCCATTTTGCTAACAGGTGAGGTCTCCCCTTGCTAACTCACCACCTAATTAGAGCGAGGAGATTTAGCCGCATTCACGCGGGCTTTAGTCCTTGCGAGCGCGTTAGTGAATCAGCCCACTTCTCAAGGTGCCAAATTGGAGACTGAATCCAGGTGTGGTGGGAGGCGAGGGGATTATTTTCCTCCCATGAGGGACAAACAAAGGCCTGGGCTAGGGGAGATGGGAGGGGGGCAGTGTGGCCTGCGGGAGGGCTAACCGCGCATCCTGACACTTGAGCTGGCACCGCGCCAGCCCTAGCTCCTGTCCCGGCTTTCTCAGCCCGAGGAGAGTTGTTTTATGGACCATAGTGAGAGAGGTCTCTGTGTCACAAGGTCCTTCCTCCTGCCAGACTGATTCTCAGGGAAATACCAAGTCCAAAAAACCAAATACACATTTGAAAAAGAGATATGTAATATACCCGTCTGCTGTGCACTAGACACATTCACCTCTTAAGTCTCCAAGTATGAAGAGAGCAGATTGTTGGGCAGAGTTTTTAGTGAAGATCCCTACGTGATCCACTGTACTATAAACCTCATGAATGTCCCGATAGCTCACAATGATAAACCCTAACACTGCCACCTCATTTAACACAGAGGGCCTAATCCTTCTATCTACCTGCTGTGTAAATCACCGCCAGGGATAGTGAGTGAGAGGGTTTCCGCTCTCTCTAGCAGACCAGCTCTCGTAATTCAAACAATTTAGATGAGAAAAGCAGTTTGCAAGTCCATGTGGTGACAAGAAGTGACAAATATAAACTTTAAAAGCTTGTAGCATTAGTGTTGAATTGTTCAGAGCTGTAAAGGAAGGCACAACCACAAGATGCAAAACAACTTTAAAGGTAGAAGTATCTAGGAGGATGAATATCAGAAAATCTGATAGTTAACATAACGTTTTACATTTGAACTAGACTATCAAGAGAAGTAGGGAAGGTCCCATCAGCTGAGAGATTATCAGACAACCTGTCACAGGTTAGCCAAATGTGGAATGAGAGCAGATGGCACTCCGGTACCTTCAGTGCTGCACCCCAGAAGCTCAAGGATCAGATTTTCAAAACCTGAAGTTGAAGCCCACCATGCAAATCTGCATGTGTAATTTCTTAATAACACTGCACACACATTCATGACATTCAAGAGCTAAGTCCAAGAAAAGACATCATGCAGGTACTTGTCTAGCCATTAATTCATTCAAATGCACTGTCTTTGTGCAGCACCATCTTCCATTTTTCCAAACAGCCCAATAAATATTCTCCATCTCCATTTGTTGCATCTATCATCTGCCAAGAGTGATTGATTAGGCATTAAACCTCAAGCAGCAATCTCTGTAACTATTTTCACAGATCAAATGACACAGGACAAATTATCTAAGAAAATCAGCAAATTTGAAAATTATCTGCCTTCCTGGCAAATTACTATAGTTACTCATACAACCTGTGAAACCTCTCTAAGATCTCGTGAGTGAGTCTTGGAGCACTAGACTAGCTTCCAGAGCAGGAGTCTGTAAGTATTTGGTATTACAAGAAGCCTGAGATTACAACACTGCTGCAGAAAGAGCCAGGCCTTTTCTCAGTGTGGTCTGTATTGGTAGTGGAGAATCCTAAAGGTGTGACAGGTCCTAAGGAAAGTTTTTGTGCTGCCTCAGGACTATATGGGGGTTAATCAAAGGAATCCACAAAGAAGCTGGTGGCAGCAAACACCTATGGACACAAAGTCTTTCCTAGGAGGGGCCTAGTAGAGTTGGGAAACAAAACCACAGATTGTGTATATAGGTTTTCGGTACTCACCTGCAATGTCACAGCTCTTGTTATGAAGCTTTCAGGATCCATCCAGCTTCAAAGTCTTTCAGTTATCTAGCTACCTAAGTAGCCATGAAGGGCAGGAGGAGAAGTGAATCATGCTTTATCTGAGGCAATAAAACACTCTAGTTAGCTGTGAAAAGTCGGAATGGTCAGCTCTGTGTGGATTACCTCACTTGTATTAACTTATATCCATAAGCACAACATCGCCTAATTTCATCGTATCCTTGTCCATATGCTTGGCATAACCACAGAACTATTTTTATCTCCTTCTGTTGAAGTGTACTCCACTGAAAACATAGGAGCTGGGGCTCGTATGCTCACATATGATATATGAGAGATAGAGGTGGATGGTGCTATCTCAAAGTCCAACTATCACAACTATAAGCAAGTGAAAGGAGGGGAAATGTAGCACATGGTACTTCTCTAGCTCTGTTCCTTCTTGAGCTGAAGGATCCTGACAAGATCTTACAAGACTGAATAGTGATATCATGCATGTCATATCATGGTCTGAACTTCAGAGTTGTCAGATCTCAGCAGAGCAAGGTAATGACAGCATGAACAGTTGGGCCTCCCTCCTAGTCAGTAGGGAAGGGATTGCTACTCCTTTCCTGTCAAGTTGTAGCAATTAGGTCTATTCCTAGGTCCTTTTAAAAAGAAAGAAAGAAAAAGAGGAAGTAGCTGCTTTTAATAATGTTGGGGACATTAGCAACTTCATTTTTAGTGTTGCTGTTTTGCCTTCCCCAATGCATTTATTCTTTTACAAAAAAAGCTTGCAGTGATAATTCAGAAAGGGCAGATCTGTATAGAGAGTATCACTGTAGTCATGAGGAAAGTGAGGACGCCACTTTCTTCACATGCAT
This sequence comes from Nothura maculosa, assembly GCA_032353885.1. Classification (NCBI taxonomy): domain Eukaryota; kingdom Metazoa; phylum Chordata; class Aves; order Tinamiformes; family Tinamidae; genus Nothura; species Nothura maculosa. Next base: position 1,797,136 of record JAUBOD010000837.1, on the reverse strand, counting down.
CTTTTATTGTTGTTTCTTTGGGGAAGGTTGTGTATGAAATAATAACAAGCAGCTCTTTGTCCTTTCCTTCAGCCCTTCCAAATTTGGCTATGCTTTGCTATGAAGCTGTAACACCACTATAGTTCCTTAAAAGGGTCGTAGGGAATCACAGCAAAGTGGTATACAAAGGTAAAGATGTCAAGTGAGTTATGTTAACAGAAAAAGAACCACGCAGTAGGTCAAGGTTTGGGCAACAGCAGGGATATTTTTGTTGAGATAACACTACTCACAGTGCTGGTGGCTTCCTTTGTAATATTAAGCTGCCCAGAGAGAATTGCCTCTATTCTCATGAAGTCAGAGGGCCATATGGAAAGGTCCTATGCAGTCTAAATGAGATAGACACGGCAAGTGCTTGTAAAAATAAACTTTTACTATATAAGCAGCGTGAATGCGCTCTGGTGTAATGTGTTCTGATGGTTCACATTTTCAGGTTGGCTTTACGACAATTACAGCAGCTTTTAAGAGCTAAATGGAGGTTTGTGCAGTTGTATTTCCTTTAGGAAGGGTAATTACCTTTCATTGCACCGGTACAGGGAGGTGCCTCAGTTACATCCCAGGTACATCAGCAGAGAAAAATCACAGCTCCAACACAAGCAAACACACAGGTGACTGGTTATGTGTGTCTACACTGCATACAAAAGATAGGGAAACATAGGGAAACAGGTCCTCCCAGTGAGGATGATAGTCAAACATCATCTTGAAGCAATCTTTGGGAAATGCTAAGAGAAGCATTAGGTTGATGCTACTGCTTAGGACAGATCTGTATCAGAGAAGAACCAGCTCATTGCTTTCCATGTTTCCCATTTGCAGTAACACAACCTGATCACAAGACCTGGTGCTACTCTGAAAGATCAGGAGCTTGGCCTTCTGCTCCCTGCAACAGAAAGGTTGAATATGGAAAGAGCAAGTGGATGTTTGAAGTCAAACCAAGATTTTTGTTGCCGCAATACATCTGATCAGAGCTAGGGCAGGGAGCAAAAATAACAACAATCTATTCCCTAGTTCAACATGCTGAAGTCAGTCTAGATATACTCAAGATATGGTCAAGTCCCAGCCAGCCTGCAGCTAAAGTACTGTCAATGTCCCTCATGGAAGCACAAGGGTTTTGAACTATTACTGTAGGACTATCTGTCTTTGGAAATCTTTTCTTTTGAATTCTTTTTTTCTTTTTAAATTTCTTTTTTTTATCCAAAAAATATAAATGACAGCTTCATAGTAGAGCACCAAATTGCTACCTCTGTATTTGTTAAAGTTCAGAATGAAATTTCTTTCCTTATTTGAAGGTTCTCTTCCAGATCACAGATTTCTGAATGTTTAAATTTCACTATACACTGAGTATCCTGGATCCTACACTGAGTGCTTGGATCTGCTATTAAACGTTGTATTTATCTTTTTTTCTATGCTATAAAAAGGTAAGAAATCAGCAAAAGAATAATATTAAAAACAATATCCACAACTTAGATGTGGATCTTTTATGCATGTACTTTTTTTGTTGCTTTTTTTTCAATTCAGATACCATATGGATTCCTTTTAAGCCTTAACTGCCCTATAGCTCATAAAAAGTGCATTACATAGCTTTTTAGATAGAAGTCAGCAGGAAAAAAGGCTTCTGGAATGGATGAATAAACAAATTATTGTTAAGACTACACACATTAGCCTCTAAACTGTGCTAGGAAAATGTGCCTTGCTCCTGCACCTCAAATATCTGTTTGTACAATGATGTGAACTGTCCTTGCCAGTGCTTATTTAGGCTCAGTCCTGTCAGTGCAGGTGGGAAGTGATGTGTGTTGCAGTAGCAGGTAAAATGGAAGGTGGCTCTGCAAGAGGGGAATCCCATCCAGCTGTAATAAGAGCACGGCTGTATGGCCACAAAATGCCTCTTGTCTGGTGGCAAGAGTGGTTACCTAGGGAAAATGCATTCCTAATCATTTCATTAGCATGAAGTAGATCACTTTGCAGGCAAAACCATATGTCACATGCAATCTTACTCTTCTTTTATATGGCGCTCTTCAGTCCCATCAAGTAAATAGGCTGAACAGTGGAGACTTCCTCACACAAAGCCTGCCCTGCTGCTCCTTCAGCTCTTGACTTTCCTGGTGGGCATGCACAGCTTGTTCTCACTTTGCAGTGGTGGGTGATATAGGTCTGCTCTCCTTGATGGATGCTCTTCTGTGGTCTGTGGCTTCCTGTACATGTCATTCTTAGGCATAGAAAAGTCTTAATATTCTAGTGATAGTGTTAACTTTGGAGACATTTGGAAACTATTCAATCTCACCAGCATTGCTCACCACACTGGTCTTGTTCCACTTGACTGCAGGAGCACAGTCTCATCCAACTCTAGGGCTGTTATCAGTCTTCTGTAATGAACATTCCTGGACATATTCTGCTTTTACTCCAAATCTGGGAGCACAAGTAGGCCACTCCAGATGCCCTGTCCTGCAATGGGATATTCCCCATCCTGTCACGTTATTCAGTAGCTGGTTTCCAGCCCAGGAGGGGCAGAGGGGCATCTCTGAGCGCTGCTGCCCCAGCGTGGAGGAGTGGGACACTGCCCAGGCTCCCCAGTCACTAGCGTGCTAATGGGACTAACAGCAAAGAAGAAAGCAGACCGAAAGTGATCTGAGATCGACTGGGGTTCAGCTTTTCACTGATCATTGTTTGGTAGCAATTTCTACCCGGTGGCAATATCCCTCTGCTTTGCTCACAGCTGAAAATAATCCTGAAAGTGCTTGGAAAGGGCTGCCTTTTTACTGAGCTGAACACCTTTCCAAATGATTTTCATTGTGATGAATATCTCCCCTTTTGGATGAGGAGATTTTGGGTTCTTCCTTCCCATTTCTCTCCTCTGCAGCGCGTAATTCCCTGTAAAATATGGCTCATTGTTTCTGTGCTCTTCCATGCCCTTTATTTCCATAATGGACTCTTTGCTCGCATGTTTGCTAATATTTCTACCTCACTACATAATCTGGCAGATGCCCAGGGTGTTGGTGCCTGTGACACGATTCTTTTCCATGCCCATGCAGTTATGTGGCAGTGCCTTTCCTGCAGGATGGGCACGTAAGCGCACAGATGCACCTAACCTGGCACAAGCTATTGCAGAGTCACAGCAACACCACCTGCCCCTTCCAAAGGGATGTGCCAAGCTGCCGGTGTTCACTGTGCTGGAAAGGGAAGGTCAAATCACTGCTGGGTTTCCTGTTGTGCCATCATTTTTACTGTTTGCATCAATTATGGAATACACCTACGCAGCGCTAATGCCTTTGCTACGATTCACATGGACCTTTGGAAAAAAACATGCTCAAAATGCTTTTTTTTTTAAACTATAGTCCTCATCCTGAAAGCTTCGAGTAGGAAAAGCACACAGCATTAGACTTCTGGAGGTCTATAGTATATTTCAAAAAATGGCAAAAAATGCATATCTATAGATTTTGCACAGGGACAAAAGGTTTAATTCGAAGTGCCCACTCCACAATTCCCCCCAAGCATGAGCAGCAGTTGAAGCAACATGGAGTTATGGGAACAATCCTTAGTGCTCTGCTCTATCCAAACAAATTAACATTTCTTATCTCCTGTAAAAAACACGACAAAGGGCTGTGTGTTTTCTTCAGTGCGTCTTCTGCCTTGAAAATCAGCAGCTTACCTTTAAAACATGTTAGAGAAAGGGAGGGGATGAACTAAAAATTCTTTGGACTACATGTATCACAAGCTCCTGTCTCTATTTTAGAAAATCCTTTGAAAAATCCAATATTGATACCATCTTTCAGAAAGAGGAATGGGGAAATTTCAAATTTCAAATGAAATTTTATGCTATAGAGATCACATTTCTCAAGGCATAACAGTATCAAGCAGACAAGCAAAGTCTCACTAAAAGATCAGATTTTCTTAAGGAGAATTGATTGAGACTTGCATTATAAATGCAATTCTGATACCACCTTCTGTAGAGTCTCCTTCTGTGTCCGTGTTACTTTGCTTCTTACCCTCAGTTTCTTCAAGCAAGAAAAAAGAGAAACAATTCTCTAATGCACAGAGCTGTGGTGAGAATCAGTTAATGATTTTGAAAGGCATTTTGAACTACCCTATATTGCTACTTCCTTGTTTAAAAGCTAACTATCATTATTACAAAATAAAATATAAGTATTTATTCAGAGTCCTGCATTAGCACACCTTATTTATTGTGTTCCCAATTTCTCTATACGATTAAACCTCTTTTCACGACTGAAATTGCACTTTGTCTATTTGCCTCCCAGAGGAAGCATCTCTGGAGCTAAGACTAATACTGTCTTATTTGGAATAACTTGGAGGCTGATGTGGTCCGTGTTAGTATTATAGTTATGCTTTAAGAACTTGGATCCACACCCAAGAACCTCAAGGAGCTCCTGGCTGGATTCAAATGCTAATCTCTTGAAGGTTTTGCAATTTATTTTTTAATGGTCCACCTCTGAGACATTCATCTGACACTTCTACTATTATGCTACCTGGATTAAAAAAGATGCTAATAAGAGCATTAGCCAGGTTCTTACACACAGAAAGCTTTTACAATTACAATACCTCCTGAGTCACTCATTCAGGATCCTGGGAAAAGCAGAGCATTTTTCCTTTACAGATTCTTTTTTTTTTTTAAAAAAAAAACCCTCAAGAAGTGCTCAAATTTCCTTGTTAAGAGATTTGAAAAATGTATAGTCCTTGTAAATTAAATACTACACGTTCTTAGATGAGTGATCCCTAAACATGTATTATTCACACTAATACGATTTAATTCTTAGTCACTGTAAGATTTATAGAAATTAAAAGACTTCATATGCATAAGGGGGATGAAAATATACTCCAGTTCATAAAATCTTGATACATAACTTTATCTTTCAGTGGTATCGTGATCCCTGGTGCACTCAGGCTCTTGGAATTTGCCATCTTTGGGGTTGAAGTCTGAGTCCAAGCCAGCCCGAGTGCCGGTTCAGCGCGGAGCTGAGGGAGTCTCCTGTGGAGATCCGGGGCACCGACAGCGCTGCTCCAAATTGCTGGGTGCTGGTGCTATCTTTCCAAAGCAACAAACAGCTCAGGATCTACCTCTCCGCCTAGGACATCCTGACAGGCTGAGGGACCACCAGTGAACTCAGGACTAGGGCAATTTCATTATAAATGAGAGGAAGCTGCTAGAGGGCCCTGCCCCATCAGGGCTCGCTTTCCTGCCTGTGGGCAGGTTACAAAGGCTGTTCCTCCACGAAGGGATTTGGGAGGCACATTTCAAGGAAGAGACTTTATGTATTCACCTCAGATAGAGTCCTGAGGAATTAGCAGTTTCTCTACCTTTGATGATGTGCACACTGTTTAGGATGGTGAATTGGACTGGTTCCTATTTAATTGGTACCAGTGAGTTGTGAGACCACTGCTGAAATGAGAATGGGAGGAGTTCTTTCTAAATTCATTTTATTTTTTTAGCTCCCAAAGCCACTCTCCACAAAGCTGCAGTAACTTCAGCAACTGTCTTGGTTGCACACCAAGGATTTCAGTGAGAACATGTTAGAGGGAATCAGAAAGCAGAGAAAAGGTCACAAATAAGCACCTTAGGAACAATGAAAGCTTTTCTCCATGTAGCAGTGGGAGAGTTGCTAGAAAAACTGAAAAGGTATTAATCAGAAGTGGCTATAAATCCTCTGGAGTTTTGCTCTTATAAAACTCCTCAGAGAAAGTCTTGAAGGAAATGCAGGTCAAAGCCCAAAAAAGCTCTTGATCAGAGATTGCTGGAGGAAAATCTTCCCAGATGCCATTTAATAGGCAGCAATCACCCCAGGAGTGGGAAAGCCAAGTACGCTTGAAACATGGTTGCAGTTCCTAATAGGCCTTGTCACACTTAAGGCACTGCAAGCTCCATCCAACGAACAGCTGAAGCTGGCTGGCGATTCATAAAGCCAACAGTTTAAAGTTTATTATGATGAAAGCACTTAATGACAGCCATCGCTAGGGGCCCATCATTTATAAAGCTGTGCTGAGTATTAGACATGTAGCATGACCACCAATTTTATGTCACAATTGCTACCATAAAATGACCTTTGGTGATTTTTACTGCATGTGGTGGACAGCTCTTCTTTTACATTAGTGCTCTGTGGCTTTTCTTTGCAGACTATTATGCTGTCTAAAGCTTATTTGGCACTGTCGTGAGTCTCAACCCTTGTTATTACCCCGAAGGCCTGTCTAAAGGAAAACTCTCATGTTCTATTATAGCACTCCAATAATTTACAGATCTTACCATCCTTGGTTAGCGTCATAATTTAGTGCAGATATTCCTTTATTGTTACCACATTTAATAAAATCCCTCTGTTTCTGCAGACTGCACTAAATTTCCTATCTAGGCCTCGAAAATATGTATGTTCCTGTATTACTGAGATATGGATAACAGTTTTTAATTTTTTGTTGTCCACTGAAAAGAACAGTAAGCAAAAGCAGTGAACAGTAGTTAACCTGGGAGAAATCTCCTTAAAACCTTGGGTATAAACGCCAGACATTGCGCAAACACCAAATGTAATTTCAGTGCATAATGCACAAACATACATTTGCATGTGAACAACATTACTTAATTACCTTTCAATTTTTAGCCCTACTTTGTATACTTAGAAAGTCTTTGAATATACCAGCACTTTACTGTCCTGATGTAAAGCATTACCAGTAAAGTGGTCTGTCCATGCTACAACACCTTTATATTGTATATATAATTTTATAAATGATATAAAATCTGTTTCTAGTCCATAAAAAAACACACTAGCATTGCACACTGCAATCTTGAAAGGATTTAAAATATGTGATTTCTGCTGGTACCTACTGTATTGGGTTTTATATAAAGCTTTTTTCAATAAGGTAAATTGTTACATGACAAACTCATCTTCCACCATTATCATCTGCTGTTTGTGTTTAACAACAGGAGTCCTGGTCTAACAAAACTGTTGTAATGGCTGTACAAATTACTCAGCTGAAAGCTTTTCACCAAACCAAACAGTATTAATCAGCAGTTCTTATGAAGGTGCTAATTAAAAACAATTTTCTTCCTCAGTTTGCAATACTAAGCCATCTTCATTTGCACAGTTTCCAATATACGGCTACTGTATACACTCACACTTCAGGGCTTCTATTAACTATTGAATCTCCTATTACCTATTTTATTACTTTCCTGTCTCCCAAGTTTAGAAGCTTGTTGACATTTTAGAAGTCCCAGCATGATCTGTTTAATCATTTTAAAAGTACATTAATTGAAGTCAGAGTTGGGAAGAAATAACAGGCCTTTTAGAGTGCCGACTCTAGCAGGGCACAGCACAGGCTGCACGCTCAAATCCTTTGCTGCTGGCACAACGTCTTACAAGGAGCAACGTCTTATAAGGGAAGGAGGAACGTCTCCAAGGCAGAGAATCATCTGGGGGCTTGTTTTTAATAAATAAGCAGCCTCTCACAACTGACGCTACCTTGACTGTTGGCAGGGAAATACATCCAAAATACAGATAATTTTTGCTATTAAAGTCCTATTGCTCCGCCAGTGTTGCCAGCCACGACAGCTCTTTGTTTTGGGGGCTTTGGCATCTGTTGAGTTTAACCCAGATTCAAGGGTCAAGATGTTTCTTCTCAGGCTGTGGAATGCCATCTGGACTACCGATCCATGCATCTTCCCTCCACTTTCCGCACACTTTACACACAAGAAGACAATGAAGATTCAGTGTCACTGCTGGACAAGAAATGGAAAATATCCAGCTTTTACCCAGCCACAACAATATGCTAGGCTTTTTTGGCAGTAAGCCAGCTGCTGACTAAGCAAGGAGCATTAATAGGCTAAATCCTTTAAAACTGGAAAAGAAAAGTTAGGTTTGTTACATTCAGCTGTTTGAAGAGTCCACAGGTCAGAAGAGGTGACTGATCTTGCAGAGAAGATGCTGCACTTAGTCGCACAAAATCTGGGATCAGATCTAGAGTGTATTGGCCACGTTCGATATGGCTACAGGGAAGTGAGACAGTAACGCTGTCTGTGCCACAGCCCCCTGTATCTGGGAAATGGGCACGATAATATCTTGAGGGCTTCAACAGTTGCTTATTCATTCAGCTTTCAATTCATTAAGTAATGTACTGGCTTCATTTTAGTGCTATGGGACTTGACACCAGTGTGTCCTGCTTTTGGCGGCTTAAATGATGTACGCAGGCAAGAATATTGCAAACCAGCTCTCCCATGCTCTTCCATTTCATAAAATACACTGATGCACTTATAACCAGGACCAGGCCTCTGATCTGTGACAGTGAAGGACTGGCAAACGCTCTTGCTCAAACTCGGAAAAATTAAAAAGAGAATCGGAAGACGTAAACCAAGAAAACTGTCTCTTCCCCTTTCAGGAAACAACATGGAATGACCATTGTGCATATAAAATGTTTTAGGTGTAACCATTGGTACATACTTTCTGAGCACCTTCTGCTTCAGTGGTGCCACTTGCTATGCCTAGATGTGCGCCCAAATCTCCACTGCTGCATCCTCTTTGGTCTGAGGCACTCCACATGTAAGGCTGTTTTTCATGGGTTTAAATCCCACTTCCCCCTTCTTAAACCACAGGCAAAGCACAGCTGACCTGTCTAACACAAATTTTGTAGTGGGGTTGGTAGCTGGGGTAGTGAGCTCTCTGGGCTCAGCTTGCATTTAAGACTTTTTCTTTTCATTTCAAATCAAATATATTCCCCAAATTGAAAGACTTGTCCTGTTATTCCAGTATCTTACCAGGTAGGACTGGCTTGTTATTTTTCCAGGAAGCCTTTGCCAGGTCTCACAGTAGGAATTGGAGTATTATTTTCTTGAGCTTTTTTATTCTACAGATCATAACTCACTGCCAATGGCATCAGCTGCACTAGCACTGCACCCATGGGGATGTCCACAAGAAGATCATTTCTCTCCACCATTTTTTCCTGGGAAAGGAGGACGACACAATATTGCTCTAAAGCTACGGATACATGTGAGGGAAAACTCGCATCAGTCTAATTTGCTATTGCCAGGGAAGACAGCATTGCTCTTGTACAGTGTCTTTCATCTTCAAAGTGCTTTGCAAACACAAACTAATTAAGCTTAATATTCTGTTATGGAACACAGTACGCTATATCATTAAAAATACACAAAGTATGAGGGGCTGGCTAAAGCATGACACACAAAAGGCTCCAATATGTTTTTGCAGGCATGATTGATAACCTGCCTAACTTTTTTTAAGCAAAGATCTTTGAGGTACTGATTAATAAACATTGTATTTTTATTAAAATATGAGTTCAGAAACAATTTATCAAGCCAGTCAGACCTCCTAAAGTGTGTGACTCTCACAGATGTCTAGAAAACACAATATTTTCAGTCTCTCACAAGCACAAAACTCTGCAGCTGTGACTTTTCAAAAAAACAGACAAAAAAAGCGTGCCTATATACCTCTAAAAATATCTGCACAGGCCAAACCTGCAAGCACTTATGTAGATGAGTAACTTTGCTGCCTGTGGAGCCAGTGTGAGTTTGCAGGATGAAGTCTAAATGCATCTTTGGTAAACAAGCCATCAATTACGCACTTTAAGGATGGCAGCACCTGTGCAAAGCCTTCAGCTCAAGCTACAGACACTAAAGAAATAAGAAGCAATTATCAGCTAATCATTTAGTAAAACTGTTTGCTTCTTAGAGCTAAAAACAAAATTTCCAGAGACACAGGTTCTGTTTTGGGGATCTAATAATCTTCATTAGACTATCATACAGTACCTGTTCAAGCTCTCTTAAAAATAGAAGATTCATGCTATTTTTTACATTCTTTTGTTGATTATACAGATTTCATTGTACATATTTTTAGAGGAAAGATAGGTACTGCTCAATGGGTCAAAAAGTACAAAATTAATTAAACTAAAGCCATCTTTACGGTAACATTCAACTATTCCTAAATACATTTAATTTCTTATTAGAGGAGTATCTTGCAACAAGAGTTTGAATATGAAATTCATACCAGCCATAGGGCATATCTACTACGCAATTCTAGGATAAATGGTTGGTTTGCATTGCCCCTGGTCTTTATCTAACACTGAGAATAGGCTGCTTTTTATCAAAAGAGGAATAAATTGCTGTTATTGTGATGTTAGCCCATCACTTGGCATTGCAATTCAAGTTTTTGTGAGAAAGAAATGTATGATCTAACTGCGACTTGACCTATGCCTTCTGAGATCCATCTAGGTGCTCTAATGGAGCATAAAAAGTATTGAATACAAGGACATGCAAACCGGTAGTGAAGAATTTTGTTTGAGAAGAAGAGTGAGCAGAAAGGGACTTTCACAAGCCTGTGGTTTACATGCTGTCCAATTTGTTAAATGCGGAAGAAAGCTTATTGCCAAAATGTAATTATTTTAATTAATGTATTTCAACACGAGTCTCTATGCTTCCAGGCATTTAGGGCTTCCATCACTCAGTCATGCCCTCTGTTTGTCTCTCCATCCATCTCTCCCATTTTTCATTATTTTCCAAGTGTTTTGGTTACAGAGATTCTTTAATGATCCAAGTTGTTTTCCTAAAAAGTCATTAAATTGCTCTGTTAAAGTGTTCAGAAAAAAAAAAAATTCCTGTTCCTTTGTAGGATTTTTACTTTTTCCAATACACAAAATGTCATGTTAAATGTTTATAAAACACTTGGGACACAGTATATCACAATATAAACTAGTTCAAGTGAGATAATTTGATTAAGCTCCTAAATCCTTCAGCTGCTAGTGTTTCTCAGGTTGTTTCAGAAAAGGATGTATTTTTTAAAGCAATTTCTGGGACAGTAGCATTTAGATTTTAGTCCTGATAAAGGCTCACTTTCCATTCATAGTCAGAACCTAAATGTGCTCTTCTTGTACCTAAACAGATAATAAGCACTCAGCACACTCCCCCTTCTTGACACAACACACTGAGACTAATCACACATAATTGGAGAGGAGGAGCAGAGGGGCTGGGCAGGCTATTGTGTCCAAAGGACAAATGGTCAGTTTATGAGGCTTTTGTCTGACACATAATTTCTTATACATCTACAGAAGAAAAGTCCTGCTTGGAGAGGAAAAAAAAAAAAGAAAAAAAAAAAAGATACACACACACACACACACACACACATATATGACAAAAACCCTCAACACTGAATCAAATTTGGGCATTTCATTTCTGAATGGATAGAATAATCAACAGTGGAATTTCAAGAAAGACAGAAAAATCCTAGGATGCAATACATGCCCTTGTTAAAGATTTTAAGGAAACTATTGCCTTCCTGATTAAAAGAAAATGCAAGTCCTCTACAGACAACTATATACTACCACAAAACACGTTATTCATGTACTTTCAAACAGAACCCCAAAATAACATTTGAAGAGATTAGCAAAGTGCATGCAAGTTTAAAGGCACAATAGAGACGGAAGATTTACACCTTTGTTAATGTTTACAATGAAGTCCCATTGATTATAGGCAGGAATACAATTGGAAAAATAAGTTGTAAAATAATATCAGACAGGTGCCTCAATGTTTACACACAGTGATATATGAAACAAACCACAATATCTTTTTCAGTGCTTGGATTAGAAATATTTCTGCAATGATCACTCAGGAACAAAAGGAGGGGAAGCAGAATCCCCTCCACCTCCCAACCATCCACGTACATGTTTTTTTTTCAGCAGTCCATCTTAAGACAAACAAACAAACAAATCTTCTATCTGTGTTTGGTTAAAACAAGAAGAAAAGGATAATGAAGGTTTTCCTCATATGTATCTTTTTCTTCATTTTTCAACTGCAAATAAAAAAATGAATAAAGTAAGCAAAGTATATGAATGCATTTCTAAAATACCTGACAATTCTTGGCTAGCTGTATTCCTTAGTGGAAATGAGACTACTACATATTAAACATTTAAGAACTACAAGAAGAAATCTTAATGTTAAGTACTGTCATAGATATGGAACCATATGTCCAATATTAT